>JARHVA010004518.1:80000-240000 GCA_037957365.1 Torreya grandis | reverse complement strand
CAAAGCCCATGTTTGCTCACATTAGGGATTCACTTGGTCTTTGCATATTTTCAATAAAAAATTTACCAGGGTCTCCATATTCTCAATAGCTTCTCTTATAAGGGGGTATCCATCAACATGTGAAAAATATTATTATATAATTGACTTGTAAAGTTTGAGATTCTTTAATTGAGACATCATTGCTACTTCCTACTCACATTAGAGCTCATCTAATTTCTCTTCAATATTTATTTATTTATTAAGTGTGTTCATGAAGGTATAGGTCAAAGACCTCTTGATACTTGCATTAAAGCTATTTAACATCATATCCGTGTAGATCATTTTGCCTTCCTACCATGAGATCCATCTTAATAATGGTAATGCTTGCTTGTGCTAATGAATACTATCAGGGATCCACCCAAAATATTTTTAGAATCTCTACCCCCTCTCACACGAAATCCATACTGGATGACAAGATCTCAAAATAAAATTCCTCATTAAAAACATTTATATAAAAAGATATCTCACACTAAGTTTGATTGGATGATTCCTCCTCAAGGAAATACTCCCACATATATAATTATTCTTCATGGAATTTTGTTGTAAATAACCTTGAATGGAGACTTTACTAAGGTTCTTTCCCTTAGTTCTTTGTTGCTACTCTGATTCTTTAGTAGTCCCATTTCATTTATTTATATCTCACTCAATTATATCAGTGTTTGGGTAAATATGTTGTTGAACACTTGAGTCTACATCTTGGTTACTAGCATGTAGAGTCACTCCTTTGTCTGGATATTCTCTAGCAAGACTTTCAATGTTCAATTACGTGTCATCAAGAATAAGCTATTCTTATCACTCTAGGTTTTTCTCTAGTTTAGGGATGGATTATTTAGGTTCTCTTTCAAGTGATGGCTAGGGATTTACTATCCTTTATTTTGATTTCCCAATACTTGGTACCAAACACTCTTATCCCAATGGAATAGTAGTTTGTTAGGCCATATCAAGGCCCTCTTGTTCTTTTCTTATAGGTATGCCTTGGTCTTTTGGAGGTGATAAGGTCATCCTTTTTCACTTAGATTGTTATATTAGATCATTTATTATGACATAATGCCCTAGTCTTTTGTCTTTTTGTATTTACTTCTTTGTGTTGTTATTTATAGAAGGTGGGGAAGGGGTTCTCTGGGGTCCTCTTAGCTTCTTGGATCCTTATTTTTAGTCTTGAGAATATAAAACAACACATAAATGTGCCACTTGATGAGAATCTGGTGTGCCTTGATACAGTTATTTATGTCTCATTTTTTCCCTATATGCCTCTTTTATAGGATAAACATACAAGTATCAAAGAGTGTGGGTATCAACATCAATTTTATTAGCATCAATGTGCATCTAGCATGCATCAGGAATGAGATTCATAAAATTTCCAAGGTACTTATTAGTTAAATCATATGAAATCTTTAGCTAATTGAATAAGTTATCTGTGGGCTCCATCCAATTGCATGCTAGTGAATAATGTTACATTACATAAAATTGGGCTTGAGTTCCCATCTATGCATGTAATTACTCAGGTATGTACCATTTAATTTTGAATGTTTCCCTCATTCGATAAAACCATCCTTTCATCTTCATCTTGTGGGAAGGGGAGATGATGCTCAAACAAATGAATTATTATAATTGTTATGCAAGGGACCTATTCTATGGTGGGTACACCCAATTTAGCTCATTCCCAACATATTATAGAATGCCAATCTCATAAAATATTAGTAAAAGAATAATCATTCCCCCAAAAAAATTATGATTTGGAAGGTGGTGGACCTTCTCAACATCCTCCACAATATTTTTAGCAAAATACAAGTGTACTTTTACCCCTAGGACATTTGGATTTGAATATAGAGGTACACCTAGTCAACCTCTTCCATATATACCCACCCAAAAGCTTGGTCATTACCAAACACAAATATATCTTAATGGTAGGATACTCAAGGTTAGAAATGTACATTACATGGCCTTATTTTTTATATTTTAGTGCTATCATTGCCTTCTTAATTTCCTTACATTCATCTAGATCCATACTAACTTCAACTCTTGAAAATTTTAGACCTCTTACTTGGCTAACTCATTGGGTAGTGATTCATATAGTACAACCCATAAAGTAAAAATAGTCTTCATGTATATGCAAAACCAAAAATCTCATCGCTTCCATGGGCTTACCAAAATATAGCAAGTGGAAAAGTTAGAGCACCCTGACATCATTTATATAATTAAACACCATGAGGTTATAGGTGACCTTGTTACTTATGTTATGTCACTCAAATATATAGTTGAGCTATAATTCTCCCTCATTCCCAATCTAATAGTGGTTTTATTTGATCACCTGATAAGAGCACACCTTTGACTCCCAATCTAAACTACATAAAACTGACTCAGGGTATTACATTTATTTAATCAAGTTAGAGGATGGAGGTTTTGGTGTATTATTTTTATTCCCCCTTTATACACCATTGTTATTTTCTTACTAACAAAAGTTTTTATTTCTTGTGCCATTTTATACTTGTGTGTTTCACTCAATAAGGTCTTCCCCTCGAATTAGAATAGGACATCATCATATGTCCTTATACTCCTCTTCATGAATGATTGGTAAAGGTTCACTTCTCTAGGCCTTTCTCTTTGGATGAATCACCCTCTAAAGAGTCTAAAGGATGAGGTGTAGCCATCTGAATATTCCAAAAGAATACATGTTTTCTAATTTTAAATTCCTTAGATTTATTGATTCAACATCCTCTAAGGGTGGACACTAGTACTTGTAACTAGAAAATCTCTCAACCATATTCCTACAATCATAATTTCACTCTTTTCTCCATTATCAATGATCACCTCACTTCAAAACTTTAAATTTGTTAGTAGATTTCGATGAGTGTTCCTCCTAATGAATTAATAATAATTCTCTTAGGCTATGTGAATTCAAAAAATTTCAATAGTAAAGGATTTTGAATTACTCTCCCATGGATTTATCCATCACTTCAATCATTAATGTTATCAAATGGTATTATGTGATGTCTATTTGGCATGGTTGCCATTATATTTGAATGTTTTTAATTTAATACACCTATCCCATCCTTTTGATTTTCTCATAGTGCATGCTAGCATTAAAAAATATTTAAATTTTCTTTCTCAAAGAATGGAAATGTTTTTTCCCTCCTAACCAATTTGTAACAAATTTTTGCTTGTCACTCTTTTTCCACACTTTAGCTCACATGATTCCTCTTACGTGCCTTGTTACTATGTGTTTCCACATGCATGTACCTTATGTACACATTTTACTCATGTGTGTGCTTCATAAATTCCATATATTACTTGATAGTCATTAATATCATGTGTATAGGCATCACATATATTATAATATTTTTAGTGACACCTTAGCCTGAGTTACACGCTAAAGTAAAGGGCAACTTACTACATCATGAAAATTTCAAATCTCACATGACTACTTTAAAAAAGTGTAAAACTTCCTCTATTCCAATATTAGAACCTCCTCTAGTATTTATCCCTATACCTCTAGAAGGATTAGGAATACTTGAAATAATGGATGTAGAAAGAGATTGATTTGGCCTAGAACTTTGACCACTAGTGTTTATCCCACCTAGTATTCCTAATTTTTTTGTAAAGCTTATCTACACTTGAAATGTAATGCTTAGAGGCATATGAATATATTTGATTCCATATTACCATATAAAGTTTATGTTATATGCTATTAACTTGTGTTAAATAAAAATATAAACCATATGGGTGTTCATATTAATCATCTTGTTCACAATGGGCATGTTCCCATTTCACACAAACTTGGTAAACTATCAACTTCCAAAAACATTTATCCTATGTAGATTGGGATTATCTTGGAATTATGAACAATCTATAAAAATCATCTCTACTTAATTACAATTCAATGTAAAGACCAAATACAATAATACATAATATCAATAGATATGTCTCCCTCATGCATATATAGTTGAGGTTTAATTCTCTATGGGATGGTGCTAGGTAAAATTTATTAAATGATAAAAATCATATGTAGTTATTCAATATTATGGCACCATCACAAGGTTTCACATTATAATATTATGTCAAGTATCCCATTGAAGAATCCCCCCAAGCTTGTGTTACACAATATTTGTTAGAATTTTGGATGTTCATATTATTTATATCTTGTTCCAAATGGGCATGTGCCCATTTTAAATAATATTGGAATACTATAAATTGCATACTATAATTATTCCAATGAAGAATATCCAATCTTGTGTTATAGAATACTGGTTAGAATTTTGAATGTTCTTATTATTCTTATCTTGTTCCAAATGGGCATGTGCCCATTTTACACAAAATTAGAATACAATATCAAACTGCATATTGAAAGTACTCCATTGAAGAATTATCCTAATCTTGGGTTACATAAAATATGGAAACCGTGAAGTTGTTCATACTATTTTTATCTTTTTTAGAATGGGCATGTGCCCATTCTACATAAGATTGAAATAATATCAACTAAATATTATCAGTATTCCACTAAATAATCCCCCCAAGCTTGTGTTATAGAATATTGGTTGGAATTTTATATGTTTGTATACTTCTTATCTTATTAAAAATGGATATGTGACCATTTTACATGATTGTAATACACTATCAAACTGCATACTAGCCATTGGACCCCAATTTTGAAGTTTTTTGGCTAAGTACCTTTTTGATGTCATGGGTATAAGCCAAGACGTGGAAGAGAACTTTATATAAAAATATGGATCAAGGTTTGGGGTGCTAGAAAAGGACACATGAAGATAAAAAAATATGCAAGGTGTAATGTGTGACTAGGAAAGTGAAGAAATAAATGGTAAGAGGAAGATGTTAGGAATGTATTGAATTAAAGAGAGAGTAGTTCTGCCCTTATCAAGAAACACAATTCACCCATTTTTTATGACAATTTAAATCTTGTCACAACTAGCATGCACTTTTGGGAAAGGACCAAGGATAAGACAGGTGTATTAAATGGAAATCATGCAAAGTGGATGTTATGTCATGTTATTTGAATAATTTATAGGGTGATGTGATAGATCATGACATGGGAGATTAAATTCAATTGACCCCTTAAGGCTATATAAGTTAATTAGTTTCATTTTAACACATTACTATTGATGACTTAAGAAATTTTATAGATATCAAGTGAAGATAAATATCAATCTTCCCAAGATTTTAAAGGTGTGTTTAGTGCACTTTAATCATAATTAAAATGATAGAGATTAAGGTGACTATAATAGATAGATAAGGGTATTGAATTGGCATTGAGAGAACTTTATAGGATAAGTTGTAGTTTCTAGGTTTTAATGACCACCATTGAAGGATATTTAAGCTTAAAATTTGAGATAGCATAGAGAAATAATCATGTATTCCTTTGGGAAAGTTTCATGATTACACCTTAATATTTAAAGGGTGATGCAATTTAAGAAGGCCCAAATAAGTTAACATTTACCTATGATTTAAGAAGAATACTTCAAGGGTGTGGGAAGACATATAGGATTGATAAAATGAAGATACTAATCAGCTAAGTGCACAATCAAAGAACCCAATAGTAGTAACTTACGTTAGAGACCTGAAGATGATGCACATGGCATATAAGGATACCACAACTTCTCTACCCCCTATGATAATCAAATAAATGAAAGACATCAACCTTGACATCAATGATAACAATTCTTAACAAATACCCTGAAATACCTTGAGGTGGGAATCTTAAGTGTCAACTTGCCAAGTGGTTAGCTATAATCAATGTTATCCTGAGAATGAAGTGGATATTTAATGTGACTATAGGGTTAAGCACTAAAACACCCATAATGAGATCATATATAATCTCATAGTTTTCAATACACAAAACAATGTTGGAGTTTTCTAAGTATTCCACCTACCCTATTTTGGTAAGCCTATGGAGCTAGTAAGGTTCCTTGTCTATTGCACCCACGTAGACTATTTTTATTTTTCATGGCAGCAAATGTAGATCAACACCTAGAGAATCAACAAGGTTATTGGACTTTAATGTAATGGCTATGAAACTCTTGTTGAATATCACTACAAATTGGATAAAATGGTAGTGGTGCTAGAGTATAATAAGCAAGGCCATGCCATATATATCACTATCCTTACAAATCCCAACCTCAAAATAGCTACATGCTTGGTGATGACCAAGATGGGAGGAGTTGATAGGTGGAAGGAGTTATATATGGAGCATATTTATATAACACATCCAAAAACCTAGGGGTACAAGTACAAATTTTATCAATAATTTACCAATAAAATAATTAAAGATATAGAATTGGCCCATAATCTACCAAATCATAAGTCTACTTGGGGAATGATCTTTATTTTTTTTGTATTAGATGAGATTAGGGTGTTTTAATACATTATTAGATAACTAAAGTGGGCCTATCCACCTAAGAATAAGTCCCTAGCTAAGCAGTTCAAATAGTTCACATAAACCAACACCATTACCCTCTCTCACAAGCTAAAAATGAAGGGATGGTTTGATACATTGAAAGAGTCCTTTAGGAATAAGTGACACATTCCTAAGGACCTAACATCATAGATGGGGTACCGAGTTGAATTTGTCATGAAACAACACTACTCACACATATTTGGATGGAGCCAATAAGCAAATTATCTAGATGGTTGAAGTTACCTTATGCATTTAGACTAGGTACTTCATGAATTTGGTAAAATAGGTATTTAATTCATGCTTGGTAAAGATTAATGATCCCTAATATATATTGAGATCCAAACTCTTCACCAGTTATATATATGTTAAAATGGTAGTTTACAAGGAAAAATAAGAATTAAAAAAATTGATATCAAGGACCATGAAATTTTGGTTGGGAACCAAATCCATTTATTATATTATATGTTAAATCCAAATAAGAAGGAATTGGTAAGTGGATATGATGAAAGGGAACCCATTCTAACTTAACCTAGATTCAGAAAATAATGGAAGGAGAATAGGTAGGGATATAATGCCAATTTAAGTGCTCAATAAAAACAAACAAATTAGAAAAGGACTATCCCATTATCACATAGAGCCCAAGAACCCCCAATAAGAGAATATAAAAAAGGACTATATCCAATAAAGAAAATGTCTACATAATGTCTTCTTATGATGAAATTTAGAGAATTTGGATGAGGAGTGGTGAATCATGAGGCACCTCTAGAAAGGGGACCTTCCCATAAGGTTCAAAGAGAAAAAAAACTAGACTCAAAGAGGGAACCCTCACCAGTGCAATGTGAAGAGTCACCCCTAAAGACACACCCATCATTGGTGAAGAGGGTGAAGACATACACATATTATTGTAAGTAGGTGCCACCTTAAACCAATAGTATGAGTAGTAGGACATTGACATCCTCAAGCATGATCTAAATAAAAGGAAGGATATTTTTAATGAAAATGAGTAGTGGACACTAGCTCTTAGTGAGTACCCCACCATTTAGGCATAATTATAGTAAGACATTCCCTATGAATAACTTTAAATGTGGAAATACTTTCCCCTAGAGGACTTGACCTAACAAACTTAGTGTGAACTTTCCTTCTTTATGAATGTATTTAATGAAGATCACTAGTTTGATCTTCCCTCATATAACATAGAGCTCTTTAAAATATTTTGGTAGATCCTCATCAATACACATTAGCCCAAGCAAGCATGGGCCTTCTCAAGTTTGATCTAGAAGTTACATGGTGGAATTCTCTATAATTTTTTGATGTAAAACAAATCAAGAGAAAGCACCAATAATAAGTTGATATAAGAATGTAGAGAAAGGAGATGATTTGAAGAGGATATAAAAGAGTTGAAGTGCTAGTTGTAAGTAATAATGGTGTCTTAAGTGAATAATCTCACTCTTTTCAAGACAAATTTGTAGCAAGAAATATCACTCATTGATGGAGTTCTTGTGGAAGATGATGCCATTGATAAGTTGGAGGTCTTAGCGAATATTTTGTTATAGAAGTGTAAGAACTAACTAAACCCTCAACATGAGAGTACATGGTCTAACGATTAGTTTGTAGAGTCAATTGAATTATGTAAAATATTTTTTAAATAGATTTGATGTTATGGTTTCTATTGATGATGGATTTTTTGTCAAGTTAACATGACCTGCTATAATTTTAGAAGAAAGGCCTCAAGATAAGGAGTAACAATGCTATAAATTAGCTGAGAGTGCTTTAAAAATAAAAGATTGAGTATAATGTGCTAAGGCTATCCAAGATCTTAATATGATAGAGGCCAAAATAATTGTGAATCAATAGGAAATCAACACCAATTTTACAACACTCAAAGGGAAGGTGATGCTATAAGTCATATCATTGGAGGATGTCGACAAGGATGCCTTAGTTAAGTTTTAAATTTTGATAACTCAAGCAGGTGACTTTCTCAAACAACTTGAATAGGAAAATAAATTTAAGGGAAAATTTGGATAATTCATCTCCAAATTATAGATTTCCCTTAGTCATTTGGAAGAGGTGAGGTTTTATATTGAGATAATAAGACTTAAGTTATTAAATATCAAGGGACATATTCCTGGCACGTAGTCCATGACAAACTAGTGACTTAGTACGGGGTGATTTTAGACACCAATTTTAAAGAATTTTGGCTAAGTACCTTTTTTGATAGGATAAGGATAGTGGCACATAATACCTTGACATATAAGGACCAAGTCATAGAGAACAAAGATGCATGAAACATGGATAAAATTATATAAATACCCCATAGTTATACTTGAGAAGGGGTTGAATAGTTATTGTTGAGATTACCATCATTTTTATCATTATTAGTTGGTAATGAATGTTTAAGATAAGGAAATACTATAATACATTATTAAACTTAATAATTGATACAATGGAATTCTTGTGTTACATTTATGGTTTCAAATGTGAATCATTATCACTATAAATATTTTTACATTTTTCCCCTACTTGCTTATCATGTTAAATTATTTATGGAACAAATGGTTTAATAGGTTACAATTGATGATGAATAGTATAAATATGCTTGGTCAAGCATTCAGGCTAATTTATTAATGTATACATAATCACATGATAGAACTGATGGGGACTAGTCTTAAGCTTCATGCTTTAGGTGAGCATGTGAGACTAACATGTGAAATGTTAGCATGCTAGCCTAATAGACTCCTAGTTTACTCTAGGTATACAACTAGAGTATAAGGTAGACTAAGGGAATAAGTACCATTATTGGAAGTAATCCTTTGAAGTTTCCCCTAAACTTGTGTAACATAAAAAATGGAAATCATATTGATGTTCATATCATTCTTATTTTGTTCAAAATGGGCATGTGCCCCTTCTACACAAGATTGGAATACTATCAACTGCATACTAGTATTATTCCAATTAATAATCGCCCATGGAAATCTTGTGTTAAATAATATTGGTTAGAATAATGGATGTTCATATTATTCTCGTGTTGTTTAGAATGGGTATATGATCATTCTACATAAGATTGGAATACTATCAATTACATATTGGAAGTATTCCACTAAAGAATCTCCCCCATGGAAAACTTGTGTTTAATAATATTGGTTAGAATATTGGATGTTCATATTATTCTTATCTTGTTCATAATGTCATGTACCCATTATATACAATATTATAATACACTATAAAACTACATATTAACATTACTCCATTAAATAACCTCCCCAAGTTTGTGTCACATAAAAAATGGAAACCATGTCGATGTTCATATCATACTTATCCTATTCAAAATGGGCATGTGCCCATTCTAAATGATTAGAATACTATCAACTATATATTTATAATATTCCACTAAATAATCTCCCAAGATTGTGTTATAGAAAAAAATAAACCATGTGGATGTTCATATCATTCTTATCTTGTTCAGAATGGGAATGTGCCCATTCTACACAAGATTGGAATAATATTAACTACATATTGGTAGTATTACACTAAATAATCCCCCAAGTCTTGTGTTATAGGATATCTTTTAGAATATTGGATGTTCATATTATTCTTATCTTATTTATAATGGGCATGTGCCCATTATACTTAACATTGGAATACATTATCAAACTCCATACTGGTAGTACTCCATTGATGAATCCACCCAATATTGTGTTACACAAAAAATGGAAACCATGTGGATGTTCATATCATTATTAACCTATTTAGAATGGGAATGTGACCATTATACATGATTAGAATAATATCAATTGTATACTAGAAGTATTCCACTAAATAATCCCCCCAACCTTATATTATAGAATATTGGTTAGAATATTAGATGTTCATATTATTCTTGTCTTGTTTAGAATAGACATGTGCCCATTCTAGAAATATTAGAATATACTATAAAACTATGGATTATTATTACTCTAAAAATGAATTTGTTGTAGCCAACACAATGTATTTTATGGAAATAGGAGACCCCTTTTTAAACATTATCAAAACCAAAGTTCTTAAGTCTATTTTGATGTTCTAAATCTGTTTGAACTTAGTCCTTAAAATATTTTATCACCCTAATTTCCATAAGTAGTGCCATGACTTATTTATTTGATGACTAAGGTGAACATATCATTTTAAGGAATTATATTGATAAAGTTATAGGTTGGATTTCAAAAGTACCTCCCAAAGTATTTTTATTTCCTAGAGCAATAAACCTGGCAACCTTCATGACAAATAAAAATATTAATTGTAGTTATGTAAGTTATTAGTTGATTGGGCATCCTTTATTTTGTAAATGGAGAGACACTATGATGTAAGATGTTAGAGTAGTTAGTTCTTCAAACTTGTTAGAAATATTAGATCCCAGGAGAGCCCAACCCACTTAGGATATACCACATGACAAGCTTTTAGAGTGGTTAGTACCTTGAACTTGATAGAAATGTTAGATCATTGAAGATCTTAGCCCAGTCAAAAGGCACCAAGTCGCACATCAAGGTGTATGAGTAGGTGTCCACCTAAAGCCATCAAATGGTTAGAATGGAGTATAAATGGAATAAAAGGACCAATCAAATAATTCCACTTGTCCTTAAGTGATGCCTCACACCTAATAAAGGTATGACACAAGGTATAAATTTATGCATAAGTGTTGACCATTAACAAGAGATAAAATAAGTGGATGACACTTGGCATAAGGTAAAATCTATAAGGGGAGCCTCAAATAGATGTGACTATATGCCTACCACATGTTAGACATTAATACAATATAAATTTGGGTTTTATTAGATAGTTTTATAATGTCACATCCCTATTGATAAATCTAGTTGGTGGTGGAGGGTCATGAATACTCAATTTCACTCTACATTGGGAAATAAATAAAAGAAACCCAACCATCAACTCAAATTTAAATTCCCTATAGTGAGCTACCAAATTCCATTAATAAAGGGTATGGATATGTGATTTTATAAATATCCTAAATAAATCTCATGAATGGTTATTGTTGTATACCCTCTACTAAATCCAAATCCTTGTTTTCTAATTCTCATTATGTGCCCCTAGGTTTCTTTTCTCCTTGCTCCCAATACTTATATATTGGCCCCTATCTTGCTACAATGGTTTCACCCTCATCAAACCAAAGGATAATACTGAGTACCAAGATACACTATTCCTAAAAGGTTTAACCTAGTTTAAGAACTATAATGACATGTTCAAAGCAATTGAATATATACCCATGGATTCATGATCTTACAATGATGAAAAGGAAAAATTTGGGGATGCCCTTTGGGATTACAAGAAATAAAGTCTTCATAGGGCCACAACCAAGTTAGAGATGTTACCCTAGATTAACTTGTTCTAAAAACTTCTTCTTACCACCATTAGAGTTTAGGATGGAGTCCATTACTAGGTGTGCTCATACAACTCTCAAAATAAGATCATTGACATATCCTAGATGCCTATAAGTTATATTTCTCTCTATAAAATTTCACCTTCTCTTATAATGATGTGATGATGAAGAATTGGATGGAAACCTTCCAAATATATGAAGTCCTAAAGGATTAGGTTAAAAAAATAAGATTCTAAGTGGGTCAACATGTAAGACATCAATGCATACATAGTTTGAACCTTTCAAGAGGATGTCCAAGTTAGTATGATTATACTAAACCAATTGTTTAGAGCTTAGGGTAGCCTACACACTAATTAATTATAGATGCCCCTCCTTCATATGATCCTTACTAGTTTTGAATTTTTGGACATGGGAGGGTTGATCAAATTCAATTTTTTCAATGCCATTATAGATTATTGATTAGGAGAGAATTTACACATGATGATTTACCTTGTAGATGTGGTCTACATGACACTCACTTTCAAGCCATCCAATTTTCTTGTGTGGGTTTCCAAGGGCTTGGTAGTCCATGTAGTCTTTTATAAACTATATGGACACTAGTACTAGAATCACATTTTAGACATCTACCAAAACTTCTACTAAGTTGTCTATAATTTTATCAATGAGGCCCCAATGCCTTATTTATCATAGGAAAACTAGGAGATCATGATGGCCATTAGATATTATTGGTACTATAGGGATTACACTAGGATTTAAATTATAGACATCCTTGAGAAACCCCTATAATTTTCATACTTCATGCTAAATCTCCTAATGGAGCAAGATATCACATACCAACTAGTGGAGGGTATTTTTGGATTTTACATAAGTAGCTAGTAGAAGGCTTTCTTACAGCTCAATGGGACTCTTTCATCATAGAGAGAGTTAATATCTAGTATTATGATTATAAGTGCATGATCAGGGATCATTTATTGAGGTATTAATATCATCTTAATGAAAACTATGACCACCAATCAGAGGATGATAATGAGATCTACCTTAATACTCTAAATTATCATGAGGTGTTGATCTAGATCATTAATTAGAGGAATAATAAAGGAAATAAGGTCCTAGTAGGCCCATTTGATCCCCCTTTAGCTCTTGGTCACTCCATGGAGGACCCAACTCCAACTCCTCTTGCTATATGAAGGAGGATTTTATAAGGAATTCCACCATCTTCTCTTCCTCATGCTCCCTCTCTCTCCCCATCTCCTTTAGAAACTCTTACACCTAATCCTCTGCATACTCAAGCATATTTTATGCCTCATCCTCTACCTCCTCTAGTATCACCCACTCCTCACATCATGGTTCTACTTTTACCTTTTTTTTAATCTCTGGTAGCTTGTCCCCAACCAATCCAAACTTATGTTACTTAGTGTTAGGTAGCCAAAGCAAAGGCAACTTAACCATCAAAAACCTTACCTCAAGATGGATAAACCTTGAGGTTTGATATCACTAATAGTTTTGAGGAAAGATCAGAATGAGGCTTTCATTAGGAATTAGTGCAGTTTCCCCTTATTCACATCCCATTTCCTCCATTTCCCTTTCACCCCTTACTCTCACTACCTCCATCTCCCAATCCTTACACCTCCAAGTTCCAATTCCCTTCCAAAAATTTCTAAATTGGTGCCTCTTATTTTCCCCATTGGTACCCCTCTATTTTCTACCTAGATACCTTTGGTAAGTGGAAATGAAGAAATAGAACCCCTTTCCCTCCATTTAAATTTGGAAATAATAGAAGGAAAAGACAAAAGGGAATAGTGATAGTTTAAGTTCTTAATAAAAACAACCAAAGTATAAAAGGACTACCCCATCATCACCTAGAGAAAAACATCCCATCATAATAGAAGAGCAAAAAGGTTTACCTCCCATCAATTAAACATCTACATAAGGTATTTCTATGGTGGAAGTTGGAGATGCTAGACAAGGAGTAGTGACTCCTAAGGCACCTCTAGAAAGGCGACCTTCCTTTAAAGTTCAAAAAGAAGAAAAGCCATGGATAGATAAAGAACCCTCACCATTGATATAGGAAGAGTCATACACTGAATACACACCCATCATTAGTAAATATGTATAAGGCATAAAAATGATGTTGTAAGTTCCACCTCAAGCCATCAATAATAATTAGGATTTAGAGATCCTCTAGCATAATCCAAGTAAATATAAGGAACCATTTAATGTAGATGAAAAATAGCCACTAATGCCTAGTGAAGACCCCACTATTCATAGAAAATTCCAACTAGACATTCTTAAGGATTAACTTTATATGTGTCAATACTCTTTCCTAGAAGACCCAATCAACCAAACTCAACATGAAATTTCCTTATATATTAATGTATTTAATGAAGAGTGCTAGTTTGAGATTACCTTATTTAACACAAAGATACATAAAACATTTTGGGTAGATCCTTACAATCCACATTCATCTAAGAGAGTGTAGGTCTTCTCAAGTTTTTCTATAGGTTACATGGTAGAATGCTTTTCAAGTTTTTGATGTGAACCATCTCAAGAAAAAAAACCAAAAAGATGTTGATATATTGTAGGAGGAATGCAGATAAATGAGGCATCTTGAAGAGGAGATAGAAGATATCAATAACTAGTTATAAGTATCAACAATGTCTTGAGTTAAGACTCTAACTCTATACAAGATCATTTTATGGCAATAGATGGAAATCATTGATGGTGTTTTGATGGGAGGTGATTCTATTGAGAAGCTAGATGTATTGGTGAATATTTTGCTACAAAAGTGTAAGAACAAACTATAACCTCAATGCAATTATACATGGGATACAAAGAATTATTTAGAGTCCATTTAAGTATGTAAAATATTTTTGAATAGATTCAGTGCTATGGTTTTCATATTTGACAGATTTTTTTTCAAGTTAGCCCAACCTAATATAATTTTGGAAGAAAGGCTTCAAGAGAAGGAACAACAATGCCAAAAATGGTTGAGAGATATTTAACAGTAAAGGAATGAGCATATTGTGCTAAGGATATCTAAGATTTTGAGGTGATTGAGGAAAAAATAATTATGCATCAACAAGAATTCAACATCAATTTTTCCACACTCAGAGGATAGGTGATGATATAAATCAAATCACTAGAGGATGTCCATAAGGATGCCTTAGCTAAGCTTGAAATTTTTACAACTCAAGTGGGTGACTTTATTTAACATCATAAAGAGGCAAATAAATTTAAATGCAAGGTTGAATAATTAACCTCCAAATTATAGAGTGTCCTTAATCATTGAGAAGAGGTGAGGTGTCATATTGAGATACCAAAAATTGAGTTATTAAAGCCTAATGGACCTATTCTTGATGTATAGTCTGGGGAAAACTATTGAATTAGTGTGGGGTGATGTTGGACCAATATCTCTAAATTTTTTGGTTAACTTTTTTTATGGCATGGATATAGTGGTACAAAATACCTTGGCATAGAAGGACCAAATCATGGAGAACAAGGATGTAAATAACATGGGGAAGCTCTTATAAATACCCTGTAATTCTACTTAGGAATGGGATGAATATTTATTATTTTAATTACCATTATTTTTATTATTATTAGTTGGTAATGAATGTTGAATATAAGTAAATACTATAATTATACATGGTTGAGCTTTATTATTAATACAATGGAATTTTTATGTTGCATTTATGGTTTCACATGAATCATTAACACTATAACTATTTTTACATTCTGCACTTACTTTATTTTCATGTCAAATAGTTATGGAATGAATGGTTTAATAAGTTACCAGTGATGCTAAATAGTAGAACTATGCTTATTTAAGACCCTATGTTAAATGATATAACTAATGAGGATCGGTCTTAACATTTACACTTTAGGTGAATGCACAAGACTAACATGTGAAATGCCAATGCAGTCACCCAATGGACTCTTAATTTACTCTAGGTTTGTAACTAGAGTATTATGATAGACTAAGATAACAAATCCCAACATTGATAGTAATCCACTAAATAACCCCCCCAAGATTGTGTTATAGAAAAAATGGAAACCATGTTGATGTTCATATCATTCTTATCTTGTTTAGAATGGGCATGTACCCATTTTACACAAGATTCAAATATTATCAATTGCATATTGGTAGTAGTCCATTAAAGAATACCCAAGCTTGTGTTACATAATATTGGTTACAATAATGGATGTTCATATTATTATTATCTTTTTTAGAATTGACATGTGCCTATTCTACACAATATTGGAGTACACTATGAGTTACAACCAGCTAACCTATAACCAACCAACCTCCACTAATGAATTACAAACATATTAATATTAATTGGTGTGTTCATGAGGAGATGAAAAATAACTTTTAGAATAGGTGGTGGATGGTGTTTGATGAGATTATATGCAATAATAATGAGTTTCTATTATACTTTTTGAGAAAATTATATTGTGAGTTTGTGCTACAATAAATTCCAAACTATTTGTCATGAAGGCCACCCAAGATAAGGAAGGTGGGTATTTGTTTGGTATACCTAGTGCAAGGTGAGAATAAAACCATCATAAACAAGATCATAGAATTATAAGGAAAATATTTCATGCCTTTATTCCTAAAATTTTGCATTGTAACATATAGATACACACCCTTAAGGTAGTTAGGATTATAACACAAGTTATGATTGAGCACAATATGCATACATTAAATACATCTACTTAGATTACAAGTGGAATTGGTGGTAGTGGTGTTGGTGGTAGTGGTATTGGTAGTGGTAGTGATTTTGGTAGTGTTTTTATAGGTGTTAGTATCCCTCATCCTAGTCATGTTATAGTTCATGTGTATCATTTCACATCATGTGGGAGATGTGTATAGGACCTCATATTTAGGTGTGGCATACATAAAGTATGTTTATGGAGACTACAATGACAAAACATACACATACTATAGATGCTTCAAGAGATTAGGAGACTAGTATGCTAGAGCATATGCCACATGTATATGCTTCAACAATGCATGACACTAGCATGTTAGACACTATGTTAAATGCATGATATTCACCAACTCCTATCAGGATATATCAACCTATTATTCAAGATTTATTGACTTTGCCATCTGTATTTAATGCATAGGTTTAATTTTAATTATAGTTTGTTTATATTTGTAAAATAATATTTAGTTTATTTTATAGTATGTGTTTACTTAACTAACTAATTTATTTAACTAAAATTATTATTTATTGCTTGTATAGATGATTGTTGATATTTTGAGAAACTCAGCAGGCCTTGAATCTATTGTAGATGTTGTAATTAGCATGGGTGTACCTTACACAAAAGTTTGGAAACTTTTAAATTACATATTTATTCATATATGTTTATTGTCCCTTGAACAAAAAAATATGTTGTAAGATATATATTATAGTCATAGATTTTTATCATGTTCATTAGATTGACACATTATTCATTTATTAGTTTAATACATGATGTGGGATGCTATGGGCACCCATCATGGATGAAAATAAGGTTTTATTGATGTTGTGGCTACATATTAGGATCTACTATCTCCAAAATAGGTCATGATTTAGGGACATAGACTGGTGAGAACACATAATAAAATTGTTTCTAACTTTAAGCAATTATATTTTATGTCATATTAACATAAGTGTATACACATATAGATTTAATGATATATGTATACTCCATAGTATTCCCCATCATTGGTGTATATTTAGTCTCATATCCCTAGAAACCATTTATATGGAATATAATGAGTGTAGAATAATTTTTCAAAATTTTGTTCTCAAAAAATTTATCATTTTCGATATACAAATTTAATACATTAATTTTTATATTTCATATATTGTACAAACACAACAATTTTAAGAGGTTGTGTATGAAATAAGGGATGACTCACATGATAAGAAGAGATTCTCTCCTCATATTTAGGTATCCAACACCCCTAAATCTACATCTATGACAACAAAACATAAATTATTTAGAGGCAATGAAGAGGAAAGCTAGTTATTGTGTTAGGGATCTACTTGTAGGCAAAACCGAATTTATATGCTGATATGGCCCAAATTATATGTGTATATGGTGTATTTTATCTATGTACATGTTATGGTCTACGATTTTTCTTGATATATGTCTTATTGTTTATGTTGCATTATGATAAAGAAATTCATATACACATATATACTATTTGACAATAGGATTCCTTTACCTATTCATATTTTATACTTTGATTTTTACACACATTATTGGTTAATGATCATTATTAATTTATATGGGGATAAAAAATACATAATTATCTAATTTAGATGCTTCATCATTATGTATATTTTACATTTACATGGGATATTTACTATTTACATGTTTCATTTACATTTAATTACATATCAATTTGTAATTGTGATGTAATAGGACTTGTGATCAATTATAGGGATGTAAATATTATAATTTGTACTTGATCATAGTTGTTAGGAGGTCTAGTGATACAAGAGTAATTTACTATTTAATTATTTAATTTGCATTTAATTACATATAAATTTTCAATTGTGATGTAAGTTGACTTGTGATCAATTTTAGGGATATAAATATTATAACTTATACTTGATCGTAGTTGTTATGATGTCTAGTGATGTAGGAGTAATTTACTATTTAATTGTTTCATTTACATTTAATTACATATAAATTTGTAATGATGATGTAAGTGGACTTGTGATGAATTTCATGGATGTAAATATTATAACTTGTAATTGGTCATAGTTGTTAGGAGGTCTAGTGATGTAGGAGTAATTTAATATTTACTTGTTTCATTTACATTTAATTACATATTTTTCCTAAATTTTGATGTTAGTTCAATTGTGATCACTTTTAGAGATGTAAATATTAAAATTTATACTTGATCATAGTTGTTAAGAGGTCTAATGATGCAAGACAATTTACAATTTAATTGTTTCATTTACATTCAATTACATATCAATTTGAAATTGTGATTTAAGTGAACTTGTGATCAATTTAAAGGATGTAAATATAATAAGTTTTATTTCATCATAGTTGTTAGGAGGTCTAGTGATGCAGTAGTAATTTACATAATACTTGTTTCATTTACATATAACTAATTATTAATTTACAATTGTGATGTAAGTGGACTTGTGATAGATTTTAGGGATGTCAATATTATAAGTTATACTTGATCATAATTATTAGGAGGTCTAGTAATGTAGGAGCATCATCCATTAGGTTGTATATAGTTTATTTTATGTAATAAATAACCTATCATTATTTCAAGCTATTTATAATATCTCAATTAGGGGGTGTTTATATTTTCCCTCCAAAATTGAATTCAATTTGTAATAAGTATTATCTGATGTTCTTGGATAAATTCATCACCTATTAAAGGTGTATGACTATTAGAAAGACTCATTTATGATCTTGTGGTCTCAAAATTCATAGCAATGTATTGTAATACATGACTTAGCATTGGATTGATTATGTTTAAGGTATTATGATGTAAATGAAAAATAAATACCTGATATAAATAAAACATACACCTACATTAGACATTTACCTAACTCTGATCTCTGATTCAAATCTCTTCTGTACTTGGTTTGATCCTTTGCATGGATAGAAGGTCCTTTAATTTTACCATGAAAATAATTACTCATTCTCAACTTCACTAGGTTAATAAAATTCTTTCCCACATAGTCCTATTCTCTCTTTACATGACATATCACTCTTATATCTCTCTACACTCCTTGCTCTTATGCTCAACTATACACTCTCAATCTCCTCTAGGCCTAATCTTAAGCTTGATTCACTTTGATCTAGGTATGTAGTTATAGACCTCCTTCTTGATCATGAAACCTATCATCCCTTCTTTCAATCTCATATTCTTCAATGCAAATATCATCCTCTCACACACATAGTGAACATACTAGCTTCTTTCATGCACATAATACATATAATTATCACTCTTTCAAGATCTGTCACTCTTTGCTTTCCTTGAGATTCTCTTCTTCTTATCATCATCCCATCATCTCATAATCTACTCTCATAACTATAAACTCTAATCTTCCTCTAAGATTGTATATTCTTTATCATAGTTTCAAGGCCTAAAGATCTCATTCATGATTTAAAGACTCTAGACATACTTATATTATATATAAGGACATATACCTTTTCATTGTATCTCTTACATACATCTAATCCAATAAAACAATTTGAAAGTCAGAACTCCCATCTCAACTACACCTTCCTTCTTCAAGCCTCCTTCTTTAGTAGCCCTCAATACATGTAAACCTAGTAGGTATAGACAATCAACAAAGTTTATGATTAGAAAAAATAAAATATTAAGTACCCATTATCCTTATTCAACTGCATGGCAATTTTATGATCCAACTCTCCATGCAACCTAGCTAACTCAACTCACTCTTTTGCCAATAAGGTCTATTTAGGTCTAATATGATGACATAGTTTGGAAAACCATACATTATGGACTTTTACTAGTAAAAATCTCATTAATATTCAATAAATTGATAAGTTACACTAGATTCCAATATTTTAATATTTTTTAAGGATTATAACACAAGATATTCCAGTTACAATTTGGAAACCCTAGGTTGACCTTAGATAGGCATGTGCAAGGCGAAGAGCCTAAGAAATTAGATAGTTTATTTTTGAAAAAAAATCAATAACCTTTGAGACCTATTTAAGCTGTATTTATGCTTTACTCAACTCCTCTAAAAGTTTCTAATCTTTGATTCAACACCAAATGTCTATCCAAGGCATATTTATAATGTTTTGTGCTAATATAGGTAAGTTTTGAGACCTCTTAGCATTATCCTCCTCTTGTAAACATTATCTATAATTTATCAAGATACCATTCATACCTATACACCTTAAATTCCATGTTTCAAAAGTTTTCCTTCTTTTATAGGTCTTCAAAAATACTCAATCTTACTTGTCAATTTTCTTTTAATAAGAACAATAGGGTTTTAATAATAAATAATATTTTAGCTCCTATTAATCACTCCTCAGACCTCCAAATCACTTATAAACTTTTAAAATGGTTTATATATGTAATCTCATATATTTAATTTAAATTTGAGATCATTTGACAAGATAAATCACAAGATACAAGGATTTAATAATGGCCTAGGGTTTCATGGTAGCGTACAAGCTAAGAACACCTAAAAAGGTCTTATTTTAAGTTGGAAACATTTTAAACCATTATTATTTTCCACAAGGTATATAATAACCCCTTATACCTTTATACACTAGATAATAATCTTGACCAATAACAAATGACTTCAAGATACCAATATTCTAATATTGTATCATGTCTATATTACCCTGCCTAGCCTACAAACATTACAAAAAGGCTTAAACCTATAAAATACACATAATACATGAAAGTATGAATGTTATATTTTATTATAAAATATATTTTTAATTATTAAATTTTTTTATTTAGCATAATTTTTTTTAATAATGCTAAATCAACACCCTCTTACAACACTCCAACTCCTCTCTCATGCAAGTTCAACTTTATATTCTAAAGTATACAAGAGACTTCTTTTTTCTTTCCATTATCATGTTGAAGGACCTTTAAACATCTTATTAGACCTATTTTAGACCCAATAAAAATATTAATCCATCATTACATCCTACATTACTCCTTCACACACTAAAAAACCTTCTATTTTAGACTACAAACCCTTCATTAGTCCCTCTAGTGATGACGATTTTGTCTTTTTATGATTTTTGAAGGTCTTAAATGTCTACATCTTAATGATTTAAATTCATGTTATTAATTTCAAAGATTTACCAAGATTATAGTGACTAATTTTGGTTAATATCCTCCTCCAACTTAGGTTGTACATTGCAGGAAAACCATGAGGGCTAGAGATGAGCCATCAACTCCTACATGTACACAAATAAGTCATCTAAGAAATCTTGAAAGTATTTTATCCAACTTGAGCTAGATGAGACATGACAATAAGGTTTGTATTGTAACCAAATATCTCATAATGGGTCATAAGTTGGTCAATGAGGGTCATATATTATGACTCATTAGTCTAGTTGATGAACCATTTATGTGGGCACATATGGATGGGCACTTTAAGGCTAAGGTAATCATTTTTTGGTCTCAATCAAGACTTGATTGTGAAGGTTTTAGTTCATTAGATGCATCCCTTAAGATAATATACTCATTCTTGAGTGTGCAAACTAAGTGAAGTTAGGTCACACATTATAGAAGAATTATGAGGGCTAGAGATGAGCCATCAACTGTAACATGTGCACTAATGAGTCCTCTAAGAAAAATTGGGAGGAAATTCTCTAACTTGATCCAAGAAAGATGTGGTAATGAGGTTTTTCTCATAACCAAATCTCTTAGAATGGTCTAAAAGTTGGTCAATAGGGGTTGTGTATTATGACTCATTAACCCAATAAAAAAACTATCTATGAAAACATGTCTAGATTGGTGTTTTAAGGCTATGATGAACATCTTATGGTCTCATTCAAGCCTCAAAAGTGAAGGTTTTAGTTGATTAAACACATCCCTTAAGATAATCTCCTCATCCCTGAGTGTGAAAACTAAGTAAAATTCAATCAAACATTGCAAAAAAAATCATAAAGACTAGATAATAACTATCAATCCCCACATGTGCATGGATGAGTCCTATAATAAATTACAGGAGGGTTTAATCTAACTTGATCTAGGAGAGATGTGTAAATAAGGTTTATCTAGCATCCAAATCTCTTAGAATAGGCTAAAAGTTGATCAATGTAGGCCATATATTATGTCTCATTAGCTCAATAAATGAACTATCGATGTGGATATGTCCACATGTGTTTTTAAGGATAGGATGGCCATTGTCTAGTCTTGATTAGGCCCCAAGAGTGAAGGCTATAATTGAATAGATGCATCCCTTAAGAGAATATCATCATCCTTAAGTGTGTAAATTAAGTGAACCTCAGTTACATGTTTTAGAAGAACCATGAAGGATAAAGATAAACTATCATCTCCCACACATGCATGTATGAGTCTTCTAAGAAATCCCTATAGTATTTTTTCTAACTCAAGATTGGATAGATGAAATAATGAAATTTATCTAGTAGCTAAATCTCTTAGAATGGGCAAAAAGTTCATCAATGGGAGTCGTATATTATGACTCATTAAACCTATCAATGAACCATATATGCAGACACATTCATATGTTAATTTTAAAGCTAGGACAACCATTTTATAATCTTGATCAGGCCCTAAAAGTGAAAGTTGTAGTTGATCACATGCATCCGTTAAGAGAATCTCCTCATCCCTGAGTATGCAAATTGAGAATTTTTTTTATTACATGTTGCAATAGAACCATGAGGGATAAAGACAAACCATAAACTCCCATATGTGAATAGATGCATATTTTAAGAAATCCCAAGAGGATTCTCTATAACTCAAGATAGGATAGATGTGACAATAAGGTTTCTCTCATAGCTAAATATCTTAAAATGGGCCAAAAATTGGTCAGTAGGGGTCATAGATTATGACTCATTAGCCCAATTAATGAACCACATATGTGGAAACATTTATATAAGTGTTTTAAGGCCAGAATCATCATTTTATAGTCTTGGATAGGCCTTAAAAATAAAGGTTTCGATTGATTAGATGAATCTCTTAAGATAATCTCCTCATCCTTGAGTGTGCAAACTGAGTGAAATTACATTGTGCATTTTAGAAAAAATGTAAGGACTATATATGAACCATTATATCCTACACATGAAAGAATTAGTTCTATAATAAATATTAGGAGGATTATATTTAACTTTATTCTATCAAGATGGTACATCAAGGTTTCTCTTGTAGTTATATCTCTTAGAATGGGCCAAAAATTGGTCAGTAGGGGTCGTATATTCTGAGTCATTATCCTAATAAAAAAAAGTTTACATGGACACATATAGATAGGAGTTGTAGGTTGATAAAGGTCATTGCATGGTTTTAGTCATATTGTAGGAGTGAATGTTGTAGTTGATATAATACATTCCTTAAGAGAATCTCCTCATCATTGAGTGTGCAAACTGAGCAAACTTCCATCATTCATTATCAGACACCTGTGAGGGATAAAGATTAATACTCAAATATTACATGTACATGGATGATTCCTATAATAAATAATATAAGGATTATTGATAAATCAATCCCAATAAGACATGAAAATGAGGTTTTTATTGCATCCAAATCTATTAGAATAGGCCAAAAGTTGGTGAGTAGGGGTGTATATTTTGACTCATTAGCCCAATAGATAAATAATATACATAGACACATCTAGATAGGAATTTTAAGGCTAAAATATTCATTATTTAGTGTTGATCATTCCCTAAAAAAAAAGGCTATATTTGATCAGATGCATCCCTTAAGAGAATCTCCTCATCCCTGAGTGTGTAAATTGAGAAAACTTCCATTACACATTGTAGGATAATCATGAGGGTTATAGATGAGTTTTTAGCTCTTACATGTGAATGAATGAGTCCTATAAGAAATCATAGGATGATTATCTCTAATTCAATTTGACTAATATGTGGTAATGATGTTTATCTTATAGTCAAATCTCTCAAAATAGGTAAAAAATTGGTCAGTGGGCGTTGTATATTCTAACTCATTAGCCCAAAGGGTGAACCATCTACATATACACATATATAAAGGAATTTTAAGTCTAATGGAAATTATAGAATATTAGTTGTGACCTAGGAGTGAAGGTTGTAGTTGATCAAATGTATCCCTTAAGAGAATCTCTTTGTCCTTGAGTGTGTAAATTGAGCAAAATTATATCATATGTTGTTTAAGATCTGTGAGGGCTAGAGATAAATTGTCATCTCCTACTCATGAAAAGATGAGTTATATAATAAATATCGATAGGATTATCTTTAACTCAAGCTAAGTGAGATGATTCAATGAGGTTTCTCTCATAGTTAAATCTCTAAGAATAGGCCAAAAGTTAGTCAATGGGGGTCATATATTTTGATTCATTAGCACAATCAACAAACCATATATGTAGACACATATAGATAGGAATTTTAAGGATAAAACATCTATTTTCATATCTTAGTCACATCTTATAGTTGATTGGATGCATCCTTTAAGAGAATCTTTTTGTCCCTGAGTGTACAAACTAAGTAAACTTACATTACACATGATAGGAGATTCGTGAGGGATAGAGATGAACCATCAAATCCTAAACATGAAAGGATGAGTCCTCTAATAAATATCAAGAGGATTATCTCTAAATTGAGTTGGGAAAGATTTAGTAATAAGGTTTCTATGGTAGCCAAATCTTTTAAGATGGGCCAAATGTTGGTTAGTGAGAGCCATATATTCTAACTTATTATCCCAATTAACAAAATATTTATGTGGACACATATGGATAGGAATTTTAAGGATATAAATACCATTTTATAGTCTCATTTATGACCCAAGAGTAAATTTTGTAGTTGATCAAATGCATCCCTTAAGATAATATCCTCATCCTTGAGTGTGCAAACTGAGCTAACTTATGTCATGCATTGTAGGAGAACCATGAGGGATAAATATGAGCAATCATATTTTATACATATGTGGATTAATCCTGTAATAAATACTAAGAGGATTTTATCTAACTACAATCCATAATTAAGGCAAGATAAGACTATTTTCTTATTTTCTTAAAAGGACAATAGAGAAAAGGTGGAAACCTAATTACTTAAGGTAATGTTAGATTTCTAGATAGTACCTTAATAGGGTTAAATTTTGTTCAAGTCTAACATATATCTAAACTAACATGGGAATGGTCTAAGGCTATGGGTTACCTCTATCTATAATAGACCTCTAGAATTTTTTAATGAGGCTAACTCCTCTGATGCATCATTTTGGACCTTTGATTCTAAAACCTAAATTTGGCTAGGGTGAAAAGGGAGAATGGGTTGTAAAATTAAAACCTATTCTAACTTATGGTGATGTACCATGAATATTATCCATCCATTAGGATTGGATTATTGCCTTGAACTAGGCCTCTCCATTATCCCCCTTAGGTTTTACTCACTTGATGAACCTATATATGAAATTTTGATGCATGGTAGGCATTTGGAGTCATATATCCCATTATTTGTTTCTATCTCACTGGTGTTTTAGAGCCTCAAGTATGAGTAGATAGACAATATTCATGGTGCATCACCACAATTTATAATAGGTTTTACTTTTACAACTTCTTCTACCTTTTCACCCTAACCACCTTTATGTTTTAAAGTCAAAGGTCCAAAATGATGCATCAGAGGAGCTAGCCTTGTTAAAAAATCCAAGAGGTCTGGTCTAGATATAAGCAACCCATGGCCTTAGACCATTTCCATGTTAGTCCAAATATGGGTTAGACTTGAACAAACTTGACCCTTATTAGAGTGTTATTTAGATAAATAACATGTAGATAAAATTAATATGAATTATTTTTTGGATTCTCTTTATTTTAAGAAGATACTCTTCTCTAGTCATAGTAGAAACTATATGACAATTGGAAATGTTGTAGATCTATAAATTAATCCTAACTCAGAGAAGATAAATCTTACTCATACTTTCAATTGGTGAAATATTAGATAATCAAGGTCATGACTACGATATATCTGTTAAACCTAGCTAAGGGATCTCTTACCACAAATAATATCACTAGGGAGGATTCCAAAGCCTCTAGTTAAGCAAAACTATGTAATAACCCTAAGTAGGTTCTAGGCTTTCATATTCACTAAAATAATAAGGAAAGTAAAATTCTAATATAGTTCTCACCAAATCTTGTGTCATAAAGACGGGGTAATAAACATGAAAATTAAACATGCAGGGAAGACATATACTCACATAAATGTATATGGAATCCTAATACATATAAGATAAGTAAAAAATACATATCTATATAATCTTACAAAGGAAGAACAAAGTTAGGAATACTTAACTTTGAATACAAATCTCCTAAGCCTCAGTCTCTCCCTTGAATAAGGTGCTTCTCAAGATATTGATGTGGTATGTAAGGATGACAAGGATAAACCAAATCTAGGATACACTATCTATCAATGCATCCAAAAGACTTCACCACAAGATAAGATCCATATCTCCAAAGAAAGTATGAAACCCTAAGATTGATCCTCAAGTATAATGGTGGATAATTAGATATGAAATATATCTTAATTCTTCTTATCTTCTCTTATAAATGGAAAAATGAATGTGTTTATATAGGTATATCTAACCCTAAACTCTTCTTAAATTTTAGGCTAACAAGGTTAATAAGGTCAACCTAGTATCATAATCGACAAGAACAAAATAGGTCACAGACTAGGTTGGTAAGGGGATCTACTAGACCCTAATAAGTATTATCAATAAGAATACAAGGTTGATGTGGATGACTATGTAATGTAAACAATCAAAAAGGGGTTTTAGGTTAGGGGAGTGCTAATTAAAGTGGTAAAATACTAGAAGAGGGTGAAAAATAGAGGAAAATATTAGGGAAATGGTTTTAGGAGACAAGTGTGTAGATATCAAGTGGTAAGAAGGGACAGAAATTCAGTGAATCACCAATGGTCTTACCACCCATTTCTTAGTGAACCCCTTAAGGCATGCACTCATAGTGATGAGACTTGACAAGTTCCTACAAGATAAAGATCATCATTAATTGATAAAGTTTTAAAATATTATGTATATACATATTCCCCACTCAAATATCATCATGTATCATGTAGGTGAAACATGAGATGGTGCTTCAGGAAAAGAACATAATGACACATAACACTAAATCTAAATAAAGTGTAGTAAGGAGTAAACAAGATAAATGAAAGGACATAATTTAAAAGCACATACATTTACTTATGTTAGTGTTTTAGATAAAGAAGTATATGTGAGGAAATGTGAATGTGTCCAAATATAAGTAACATTAGATGAACCTATAGAGATTAGTGAAAAAGAGTGAAAAAATAAATATTTTTACATGTAAATATAATAATTGAAAAGATTCTCTACGACATCAAGAATTTAGAATGTTGTATAATTTGGAAAAAAAGTGAGTAGAGTCAAATATATAATAAAAATAAGAAATATGATATTAAATATTTTAAAGATAAATATTTTTTGAAATAATAAATATAAAAGGTTGAAAAAGATTTCATTTGGTATTATTTATTATTCAAAGAAAAATAGAGCTCCAATATTCCTAGTGAGAGCCCAAAGAACTAGGATGGTGAGTAGAAGAAAGCTAAGAGGAGGAGGATGTATAATGGCCATAGTGAGTAAAACATAGGTAAGCAATTGATAATTTCAAATTTTTGAATATTTTTATTTAAAATTCATTCAATTATAGAAAATTTACTAGTGATCAAAATCTAGGAACTAGAATAAACCCTAGTACATTTATAGGGACATTAAGGGTTAAATGGGGCATTAGGTAGGAAGGATCCAGACTACTAAATTCTCAAGGAATTTATGAAAATTATTCAAATAATAATCACATTGAATGAACAATGTCTACTAGGTCAACTTACTTTTCAAAAGATAAGAAAAACTAGTGGGTTGACTTAGTAGTAAGTGACTAACTTAGTTGAAATTATGATAGGGCCGATCTAGTATCTTTAAGAAAGGATAGGGAAAATTTAGTTTATAATAGGTTCATCTAATAGAAAATAAAGAAATTAAATCAAACTAATTATTTATTGTGAAATTTGTAAGACTGTATTTTGGTTATGAATGACATGGAGGTCTAATACATCCTTTGTTGTTCAATATTTTGTAGAGGTGATAGATATTTTAGAAATTTATCAATGCCTCATGGTTAATGATTTGCTAAAGTGCTTGAAAAATGTGGATAGAGTGATATTGGTTGCATTAGGCCTAAGAGGTATCATGGAGATGAGCCACATTCCACTGAGAGCTAATCTCATTTCCATGTTCCTTAAAGCATGGGAATGGTTGACCAACATGTTTCGATGGGTGGTAGATGGGGATACCATAGAGGTAGCTATCACACTAGAGGATGTCCATGTACTACTTTGACCACCTATAAGAGGGACAATAGATGATTTAGAGGAGAGATGAGCACTAGCTAGGTGGGTGATGTGCTCAAATAAGATCTATGTAGAGTTGAGGGTGAGCTTATTTGATGTATAAATTTCATAGATTCTAGATATCTAGAAGGCTATAATTAGACTTGTGATAACATGAGTGGTGTGTCATAAGTTGGATAATAATTTAATACTATATGTGATAGCCTCATGGCAATCTATTTTGGATTAAAGGGTACTCTATAATTTTGGATTAGTCATCTAAATCTACCTCATGCATGATATGTATGAGATGTTGTCTAGAGGATAGAAGAACATAAGGCTAATGGTATTTTTGAACACATGGATATATGAGAGGTTCTGAATGTATTAGCAAACTAGGTTACCCCGTTTAGTCGATGATAGGTTATCTCAGGTTGCTAGATGGAGATCAGACTAGGTAGTGTGATCCATGACACATATGTTTAAAATGTAGACAATCACATGAGAAAAGATTACATGGCATCCCTACACACATATTGATACTATTTGGCCTAGTTGGGTGACTATGGTACCAGGGTTAACTCAAGTTTGAATATGGGCCAATATACCTAGTGGGTAGACCTATATCTAGTGGTACACTTGCTAGGATAATTTGGACTCCTACACCTTATGGATCCTATAATAGTGCCTTTGGGCATGATATAAAAGTGAGTTGATGGGGAGAGGATAAGGAAGAGATATAGTTGATAGACTAGAGCTCAAGCTATGGCATGTGAGACCATGGATTGGTTGAGCATGATAGCCAATAGCTAGAGGAATAAAGGGCATGGATGTGGATGTAGGGAGATAGTAGGTCCCACAGTAGGTACCATAGTAGGAGGAGAAATGACCACCTAGGGCACACCATTGATGGAGATGTCATCAATGGTATTGATCAAAAATTAAAGTGGTCACATAAGAGGACCTGATAGTCATCCCGCAATAGAGTTGGTTGATAGAAGCACCACTGAGGAGAGGCCTGTAGGGTGCATAAGTGGTGAGTTCAATATTTGATTTAATAGGGAGTAAACCCATGGATGAGGTACTTGGGGAATGGGTCAATGGAGATACCATGCTTATTATAAAAGTAGATGAGGAGATGTTGGTTGGTAACACTAGGACATGTAAGAAATATTGTAATTTTGTCTTTGAGATAAAATACTAGTTGTATATGATTGTAGATAAATAGATATATTTTGAGATGTATATGCGATTTGATATATATCTGGGTTTTATTTTTGAAGACCCTGTAATAGAGTAAATCATATGGGGATCCCTAGTCATGATAACACAACATGACATTTTGGATAGGGTCCTGGAACCAATAACCCCAGCACACTAGATGATCTCATGGTACCTATTAGAAAATTTTGGCCTACATATAAAACTTTGCCTAAGTGGATCAATATTATAGAGAAGTCTTGGTGTGGAGTGGTAGCTTTAGTATATTTATTATTGATTGAATTAATCCAATGGTGGAAGATGAAGACCACATGTTACTTGCAAGCTTTTGAAATAATTTAAGCAAGCTTAAAGTTTAATTTGATGATTTTTGGAAAGTATGTCTAAAATTGCAAGTGAAAATATATAGAAGATTTTCATGGTGTTCATAGCATGAAATAGGTTTGTACAAAGTCTCAAAGGTTTATCAGATCTTTGAAGGTCCAAAAATGACTTGCACCAACCTAAAGGAACCAAACCGTTATGGCACATCATAAAGGAAGAAACAAGTTAGTCTAGTTGCACATTTAATAAATGTACTTAAGATGCCTCTCAAATTTTGAGGAATACATGGAAATGAGGTTTTCATGCCTTGAATGTACCTACAAAATTTTTATCTTGGTCAGTTGTTTATAATAAGATATAAGCCTTCAAAGTTAAACTAGTAGAGTGAAATGTGCCCAGGGATGTTAAATAAAATCCACAAGAAGTAGCCCTTCAAATTAAAAATTTTCAAAAGGATATCTAGGTTGAACATGAAGATGATAAGTGTCAAAATGTTTATTTATAAGTGCCAAAATAGATCTTTGAGGTTTGAAGGATACCGTTAAAGTTTAGTTTGGACATCTAGTTTAAAGATATAAAACCTATAGGCCCCATTTTCCAAGGAATAAAATTGTTATATTTAGGTCTAATAGAGATTAAAGGTGGGATATAGGCTATATAAAATGTCAAGTACCCTGATGGGATTTCCATTGATATGATAACTGGAAAACCAATAAATAGGATTGCTTTTCATCTATAGTAAACCTATGTCCAGGGTTTAAGGTAAGGGGAAGGTTTGTGATTATAGAGGAGAGTCTTATCTTTTGATATAGTGATATCCTTGACAAATATGTACCTATAGTCACTTAAGTTAGACATGGTCATGTTTCTCTTAGGTCCATAGATATGAAGTTTTTGTCCTTATAAATAAACCAAGTGGAGGGTGGTGTAGAAGTTCAAAGAGAGAGATTTGGTGGTTGAAGATTACAGGTGGAACATTTAATTATTTTCAAATCCTTAAGGACCTTTTCTCCTTTGAAGGATCATGAATCTTCATCTTAAAAATAGATTCTTGTCTTGTAGTGTATTTCTCATCTAATCAGAGGGTTTGGAGGCTATTGGGACAAATAAAGGTTAATTTGTCGATGGAGGACTAGTCTTGATTTATTCAAAATATTATTTAGAATTCATTAAAGGGTGGTGACATCTCATTTATTGTTTTAAATTATGTGTTGCTCATCCTTCCCCTTATCTCTATATCTCATATTTTCTTCCTCATTATGACTCTCTCAGATTTTAGAGCTGTCTCTCTGAATTTGGACTCTCACAAGCACTATCTAATTTTTGAAGAGTAGGATACTCTCATTTGACAAGGAAAAGACCTATCAAAATTTGTAATAACTACCTCTTGATGTAATAAGATGATATTTTACCTATCTTTTGCCTTTAACTAGTGTTTAGTATGCTTTTGCATGATGGCTTTGTAAAGGAGATTCTTCCATATCCATTGTCCTTCTTTCTTGCTTCTTTTAAGGTGTTTTTAAGATACTTGTAGGTTTGAGTTTTATTTATTTATACCATTAATGGATGCTTGGTGTGATTCTTAGGATTCCTCTTTATTTCCTTAATTGCTTGGTGAGACTAGTTCATGAAACACTTATGCAATTAGCTAGTTTATGAGATTACGTGAGCAAACATTGTCTTATGATGATATAGTGTTGGTTTAAATCTTATTTGGGTTTCTCATTTAAATTTGGTGCATCAACTTTTAGCTTTATTAGTAACCATATTACCCCTTTCTAACCTTTTTCCAAGTAGAAGCATTAGTTTTTGTAATCCATCAAGAGGAAGTTGGCCTTCTCTAGAGGTTCTACCTCATCATACGATACCAATAGCATGAGTTTCTTCCCATATTGTGGCTAGGAGTGGTGGAGATTAAATAACTCTCCCACATGGGTGTAATTTAATGCCACAATAGTTTTTGGCATGCTTAGTGGGACCACTTTCAAATCAAATTATTCAATTTTGATGTTGGTTTGATCAATTTATAGTAGTTATATCTTTCATGCAATAATATATGGTGACACTAAGCAACACTCAACATTTTAATGTAGAACAATAGATATATTTCATGCCAAAGGTAACTACAAGGTCAGCTTTTATAGGTCTTCCTTTTGAATTTGTTTAATTGCCTATAAACTCAATAAAAAGTTTAAGATTTATTAATAAACATCCTTATAAAGGAATCTTTCCTCCTAGATCAATTTATAAGTTCACCTCTATAAGAAGATATTTTTTAACCCCTTTCATTACCATGGAAACCCCTAGAGATTTTCATTTTATGGCCTTTAATGGTCAGAGTCCTTTGGACCTCTAACAGTATGATATTATCCTAGTAGAATCTCTTAATAGTGTCTCTTATTTTATAGGACACTAATATACAACCCCTTATAAAAACCTTTGAAACATATCCAACTTATACAATATTCATGACATAATTGAGAAAAATGTGGCTATTAGGCTGTTAGCCATCTCTTTCAAGGGTAAATCTTTGGATTGGTATATAAACCTTAATTCAAAATCTATAAAATCATGGGATTAGTTATGTGATTCCTTATGTTAAATATTTGAAGACAAAAGTGACCACTTATCACTTGCAGAATAGCTAACCAAAATCAAGAGGCTTACTCATGAGGTTATATACAATTTTAATAATAGGTTTCAAAAGACTTAGGACATGATCCCAATCTCTATTAGGCCTAATCCAAAATTTTCTTTCCTTTAATATTTGAAATCCCTCAATAGTTATATTGTAATAATGATTCAGTCTATGGGAGGAAATAAACTACCAAATGATTACAAGGTGGTAATCAAAGTAGAGAATTATTTAGTAAATGCTAGAAAGCTTACACCTAGAGCACTAATGCCTTTATTACCTAAGATTAAACAACCTATTATCATCATTAATCCCCTTACTTCCATTCATCCTATGCCAACACTTGATACCATACCTACACCAATGCAAGAAAAGGCTTCCACTAGTCAATCTAGTGATTCCTAAGAAAATAAGAATTTCCAAGAGCTTAAGAGCATGTTTCAATCCTTTAGAAATGAATTGGTGAATGTGAAGAGGTATTAGGCCCAATTAAATAGGAATTATAAAGATTCATATCAACTTTAACAATAGTTATAACAAGCAAATAGACCACCCTACAAAGGAAATTCCCAAGGACAAGGCCAAGGATAGGGGCAACCTAACTATGTTAGGAAAAAATTATAATCCAAATGTTGTAAGCACCTCTACTACTTTGGTTCTTATTTATAACAACATTTCTTAGAAAAGTGAGGTTAACATGCCTTGGAATCATTCTTTTGGTCAATCCATTGTCCTAAACACTAAGTTTAATAAGGATTTCAATGAACAATGGCATCAAGGTGATAGTTATGGGTACAATTAATCTCTTATGGCTCAAAATATAGAGGTACCTATGATGAAAAAACCATAAGAGCCTCAAAAAATCCAAGGGAATAATGAGGGATTGAACTAGTTGGGTACTACAATGGTCAATTATGAGCAAGAAGAGTGATATGTATTCAATTAATAGGATAGTTCTAGCCAAGCATATATTCCAGTGGTAGCTAATATAAGGTTTAAAAGAAGGAATATGTATGGTAACTAGGAAGTAGTCAAAGAGCTCCCTACCATTACTTCTTTACTATAAAAGATAAAGGAACATAATTCTACCCCAAAGGTTCTAATAACTCAAAGGAATCAAAAACAAGGGACTACCTTGGTACCCTAAAACTCACAAGTTCAAAGTACAGTTATGGCTCCTAAATCATAACCAAAGGGTGGTGGTTTACCCATCAATATTATGGAATAAATTAAAAAGTATAGCATGACTATTTCAATGTGGGACATGTTTTCTATGCCTAGCTAGGTAGATATCCTTTAGGAAGGGTTGTCAAACATCTATGTTTCAGAAAAGCCACCAAATAAAGAGAATGCAATCCTCACAAATAAAACCAAGGGATCTGATGAAGGGAAATCAAACAAGGTGATCAAACCTCCTCCCTTAACACATTTGTAATCATTGGTGACTCCTTAGTGCATAATTACATTGTAGATAGTGGAACAAGTACTATAGTGATGTCAAAGTCCTTATTAGATCAACTTGGTTTGAAATATGAGCCTCAATCTAAGGGATTTATACAACTTGATGGATCTTCCACTAAACCAATTGGCATAATCAAAGGATTGAAATTAACCCTATAGGCTTGTCCTAGTGTTTTAGTGGTTGAAGATGTGTTGATGCTAGATGTACCTCCTCATTTTGATCTATTTATCTAGAGATTTGATAGAAAAAATTAGGGGTTATCTAGCAGTAGATTAGCCCTACATGTCTTTTGAGACAAGGTATGGGACCAAGGTACCCATTAAAGTTGAGCCTATTTCTAAATTTCACATAGAGCCTTATGGGCATGATATCTCAAACATCAATCACACCATCCTTGATAAAGATGAACACTTGGTTGGTCAATAATTAAACACTCATCCTGAGGAGATACTTGATATGTTCTTGGATTAGTTATGGATTGAAAATCAATTGATTAATCCTTTGAAAGGTATTGAAGAGAGAGACATGGGAATATACTTCTTTCATGAGGAGAATTAAACTATGTCATCCCTCACTAGGCCTCAATAATATACTAGTGGTTTGTGGAAATTATTGTTTGATAGTTTAAGGAGTAGACATGGGGTAGGTGAAGGTGTGATGTTTTTATCCCCCTCTAATGATAAATACTTATCTTCTTACAAGTTCAAATTTAGTTGCTATTGTAATGTAGTTAAATATGAGGGCCTTATCCATTCCCTTCATTGGGCTAGTAAGAGGGGAATCAAGTAGTTACAAGTGTATGGATCTAGTGAGCTGATAGTGTATCAAGTTAGAGGCCAAAATATCACAAATAATCCCTTGATGAAATCCCACAAACATAGAGTGTGGTACCTAATTGAGTATTTTGAGGCCTTCAACATTTAAGCAATGTCAAGGAACCAAAACCAACATGGTGATAGGTTGGCAACTGTGGGAGCTCAATTTAACCTCCAATATGAATTGAAAAGGTCCAAAGTGTAGCCACATGTCAAATTAGTGATAAGACCATCAGTGTCATATAATGAATATCATTATTAGGTATTTGATAGTGACAAGTATATTGCTTGTTCCATGTAATAGGAAGAAAAAATTCCTCAATGAACCAAAAAAAATTCCAACATCAGTATGAAGACCAAATTGTTCAATTGAGTTCTTAAAAACTTCCTAAGGGGCTGGTCATCCTTGAAGGTTTTTTCCATAAGGGAGATCTTATGAGGAAAGATAAGCTAGTGATGTCAACCAATGAAGAAAACTATGAAAGAGTTATAATCATCAAAGATAAGATACTCAAACTTGTAAAAGTAAACACTAGGGTTGAAAGGCATAATTTCATTGATCTTTGTAAATATTATGTAGACATCTTTGTTTGGGAATACAATGACTTGAGAGGCTTTGATCCCAAGCTAACCCAATACACTATATAATTGGAGGCTAATTTTAAGTTTGTGAGGTAGAATAAAAGGCATATTAACCCCAAAATAGAAGGTATTATGAGGAAATAATTGACTAAATTGACTGAATCCAATATCATCTTTCCCATCAAACACTCCTAATGGGTAGCCAACTTGGTACCTATAAGGAAGAATAACGGGGAGATCCAATTGTGTGTTGACTTTAGATATTTAAATAGGGTCTATTTGAAAGATCATTAACCCTTACCATACATGGATTAACTCCTTCACGTAGTTGTTGGTTTAGAACACTTATCTCTTTTGTATGGGTACTAAAGATAAAACTAAGTACTGGTAAGAGAAGTAGATCAATTCAAGACTACCTTCTCCACAAAGTGGGGCACATATATTTATAATAAGATGAATTTTGTCTTATCAAATGCCATGGAAACTTTTCAAAGAGAAATGGACCTAGATTTTAATGGATTCATAAATCAAATGGTGTTGGTCTACTTGGATGACATCACAATTTTTTCAAGGAGGGCTAGTGAGCACCTAAATCACCTAAGATTGATATTTGAAAGATGTAGAGAATATGGGATCTCTTTGAATCCCAATAAATGTATGTTTGATTTTCATGAAGGAAAATTCCTAGTACATATTGTCTCAAAATATAGATTAGCCATTAACCCTGATAGAATAAGTGTCATCTTGGCATTATCCTTACCCATGCATAAAAAGGGACTCCAGAGCTTCCTTGCGAAAATAAACTTGTGAGAAGGTTTATAACTAGTTTTGTAAACTTAGTCCAATCCATCACTTCCATGATAAATAATAACCAAGTGTTCACTTGGTCCAATGAAGGTAAAGCAACATTTGAGGGTATCAAGTGGGCCATTGCACAAGCCCCCTCACTCATGAATCCAAACTTATCAAGGGATTTCATATTATACACCTTTTCCAATATTGAAAATGTATTAACTATGTTAATGTAGAATAATGGTGAAGGACTTGAGAAGACAATTTCCTTTTCAATTAAGGGCTTGAAGGATATGAGGTAAGGTATACTTTTGTAAAAATGTAGGTTTTTGCAACTATGAGAAGCCTAATAAATTTCAAACCAATTCTCTTCAATATCAAGATTTATATTATGGTGTCTCATCCTAGAGTGAGGGATTACCTTCTCAACAAAGACTTAAATGAAAATAGAGATGGTTGGATTACCAAGGTCAAGGAGTATGATGTAGAGACCAAGGTCACTAAGATAGTGAGGGTTAAAGGCTTATGTGAGCATATGGTTGATGACTTCCATGAAGATAAATATGTTGCCTTGGTGACACAAGATAACTCACAAGAATATGTACCTCCATCTCACACTAGCTAGCTCCAAGATATGACACATCTCTTGATAACATGTGAGTGTCGTCAAAGTATGGATAGGGAAAGGAGAAGGTATTTTAGAATTTAGTATATATATTATGTAATGGATAATGGATTTTTATTCAAAAGAGACCTCAATGGAGTAGGTTTTAGGTGAATTGATGATAATCAAGTGACAAATCTCTTGGAGTAATTCCATGATGGGATTGTAGGAGGCCATTTTACTCCAAGGACTACAAAAACAAAAGTAATGAGAGCTAGTTATTAATTTCATAGCCTCTTTAAAGATATATATGCATGGGTCAAAAATATGTTCTCTTAGTAGGTAAACAAAGATTGGTAGCCCTTCCTCTCAACCCAATGGTGGAGCATCCCTTCATGTAATGGTGTTTAAAATTCATAGGAATGATAAACCCACATTCTAGTGGAGGACACAAGTGGGTGATCACTGATAGTTACCAGTTCACCAAGTGGGTGGAAGCAATTACCCTAAAATAAGCCAACTAAATAGTAGTGTTGGAATTATATGATAGCATAGTGACTAGGTTTGGTGTACCAAAAATAATAATTTTAGATAATGAATTATCATTTATTGGCATGAGGATAAGTGATTGGGTGCTATAGTTAGACATATACCTTATTACATCCTCCAATTACTATCCCAAAGGTAATGGACTAGCAAATCCCACAAACATGAACTTGATAAGGATTATAAATAGGACCATGGAGGAAAATTAGAGAGTGTGGCATATAAAGTTAAGAATAGCCTTATGGGCTAATAGAATGACTCCCAAAGTTTTGATTGGTAACTCACCATATGTCCTTATATCTGGGAGGGAAGCTAGATTTCCCATATCTATTAAACTTCCTACCTTATAGTTATCCCATCAAATTGATTTGATGGAGAGTGAGTCTATGAATGTGAGGATGATATAGCTCATAGAGCTTAAAGAAACTAGTGACTTTGCAATGAAGAAATTAGAGTCCTACCAAGCTCAAGTTAGGAAAGCCTTTGATAAGAGAGACATAGCAAGGGAATTCAAAGAAGGGGTTCTAATCCTCAATTGGGATTTAAATAAGGACAAACTAGTCAACCATACCAAGTTTGACAACTTGTGGAGTGGCCCTTATTTTATTTATGGAAGCAAAAAACATAATGCTATTCAGTTTGCCCAACTAGATGGAGAGGTATTACCCATCCTAATCAATGCCATTCATTTAAAGCCTTGATATTATAATAATTTATGGCCATTTTATAATATTGTGCATATTAGAGTAGTTTTTCATGTTTTTTTCTAAGTTCCTTGTGCACATTTCCTTTCAATTGTGTGTTTCCTTTCTATACGTGCCTTGGGTATAGTGGTTTTTATTTCCTTTTGGTCCTTGTTGGTTCAAGAGAGGATTTTCAAAAAAGGGACAACCTTGTATAATTTCTATGATTAGTTAGGGAAGAGATACTTGAGACTCCATACCCAATAAATATTCTAAGGCTACAAGTCTCTTATATAGCAGGCATGTAATCCTAGCATGTCACACAAAATGTTGGTCAATTTTGGCCTATATATAAAACTTTTCCTAGGTAGATAAATATTGCTGAGAAGTCTTAGTGTGGAGTGGGAGTTTGAGTAGATTTATTATTGATTAAATTAATCTAATGGTGGAATATTAAGACCACATGTTACTTTCAAGCTTTTGAAACACTTTAAGCAAGCTTAAAGTGTAATTTTTTTATTTTTGGAAAGTAGGTCTAGAAACAGGTCTAGAATTATAAGTGAAAAGATCCAACACATTTCCATGGTGTTAATAACATCTAGGGGGCATGAATTAGGTTTTAATAAAGTCTTAAAGGTTTATTATATCCTTGAAGGGTCCAAAAATGAATTGCACTAGCCTAAAGGAAATAGACTATCATGGCACATCATGTAAGAAAGAAGTCATTTTGGTTGCAATATTAATAAGTATACTTCAGAGGCCTCTCAAATTTGAATGAATACATGTAAATTATGTTTTTCATGCCTTGAATTTCAATTTAATTTTTTTTAATCTTGATAATTTGTCTATCTCAAGATATAAGCCTTCAAATTTAAACTAGTAGAGTGAAACATGCTCGAGGATGTCAAATAAAAACCACAAGAATTAGCTATTTGAATTCAAAATATTCAAAAGGATACTAATGTTAAATGTGGAGCTAATAAGTATCAAAATCTAACTTGATCAAATCATAGATTAATGTCACATGGATAATATCTCAAGTCAGTGGGACCAAGGAAGATCAATGGCATGAGTTAAATCATGCAAATCAAGATCAATGGTGAGCTCAAGGTCAACAAGTCAAAGGATCTTGGGATGAAATGTGGGGTTGAATAGTGGCACAATCATGATGAATTAAGGTATCAATGTTTCACATTTGATTGATCATAATGAAGATCAAAAACATGCATTCAACTATGAAAAGTAGATCAATGGGATGCATAAGGTCAAAAGGTCAAGGAGACAAGATGCATGCAAGTTCACCATATGGCATAAGCATGTGAATAAGATGAATATTTGATAGTAGGGTCCATAGATTAAATGCATGGTTTCCAAGTGTCATAATTAGGGAGTCCTAAATCAAATATTGAAGGAGCAAATTAAATCAAGTTGTAGGAGGCACAAAATGGTGACACATGTCAAAATAAGTAGTAGTCATATTTCAAAATATGATAAAAAGCATGGTAAGGATGCCATATAGATAGACATGTCAGATCAAAGGTTTTATGGACCTAGGTATGCAAATTCATAGAGATGAGATCCATATATGATTCAAGTCAAGCCAAAATAGATATTTTAGGATGAAACGCTGCCATTAAAGCTTATTTTGGACCTTTAGTTTAAATATTTAGAACCTACACACCCCATTTTATGAGGAAAAAAATAGGTATATTTAAGCCTAATAAAGATCAAAGGTGGGCTATTGGATGTATAAAATATTAAAAATCCTTATGGGCTTTCTATTGATATGATAACTATAGGAAAACCAATAAATGGGATTGGTTTTCATCTATAGTAAACCTATGTCTAGGGTTTGAAGTAGGGGGCAAGTTTATGATTATGGAGAATTGTCTTATCTTTCAACATATTCATTTTATTGACAAATAGGTACCTACAACCACTTAATACAAACATATTCATGGTTCTTTCAGGTCTATAGATATGAATATTTTATCCTTATAAAGAAACCAAGTGGAGGGTGGCATAGAAGTTAAAAGAGAGATTTGATGGTTGAATATTGTAGGTGGAGTATTTAATTATTTTTAAAGCCTTAAGGACCTTTCCTCCTTGGAAGGATCATGACTCATAATCTTCAAAATATATTCTTGTCTTCTAGTGTATTTCTCATCCCATGAGAGGGTTTGGAGGCTATTGGGACAAATAAAAGTTAATTTGTCAATGGAGGACTAGTCATGATTTTATTAAAATATGGTTGAGAATTTAGTAAACGATGGTGGAAACCCATTTATTATTTTCTGGTTACATGTTCTTCCTTATTCTTCTCTCTATATCTCATATTTTCTCTCTCATTGTGACTCTCTTAGATTTTAAAGATCTCTCTCTAATTTTGGACTCTCAAAAGGAATCTCTAACTTTTGAAGAGTAGAAAACTCTCTTTTGAAAAGGAAAAACCTTATCAAAAGTTTTAAGAACTATGTCTTGATGTAATAATATGATCTTTTACCTATATCTTGCATTTAACCAGTGTTTAGTAAACTTTTGCATGATGGTTTTGTGAAGGAGATTATTCCATATCCATTGTCCTTCTTTCTTTCCTCTTTTAAGGTGTTGTCAAGCTACATGCAAGTTTGATTTTATGTTCTTCTAGTCATTAATGGATTCTTTGTGTGAATCTTATAATTCTTCTTTATTTCCTTAAATACTTGGTAATCCTAGTTCATGAAATACTTATGCAATTAGCTAATTTGTGAGATTGTGTGAGAAAACACTAATATTGATCTAGTGTTGGTTTCAAGATTATGTGTGTCTCTTATTTAAATTTGGTGCATCACCTTTTACCTTTATTAGTAAACCTATTCCCCATTTCTAACCCTTTTCCAAGTAGAAACATTAGTTTAGGTGATCCATCAAGAGGAATCTAACCTTATGTAAAGGTTCAACCTCACCACAAGATATACCATAACCTAAGGTTATTCCCATATTGTGGTTGAGAGTGGGGGAGCTTGAATAACTCTCCCACAAGGGTAAAATTATACATGACAATAGTACCACCTACCCAATCTTAGATAGACTAGTTTAGACTGGTTGGGGAGGCCACAACGTAGCTATAGACACGTGGGTATGGATTGCAGCCACCAATAGGGATGGGATTAAGAGAGGTACAAGATTGGTAGGCTATGATTCAAGAGAGAGATACACATATGGATACCATGATGAAGTTGGGATAGGTACAGGCCTAGATGGCCAACCTATAGGTAAAATAGTAAGGTTGAGATCTTAAACAACCTCGTTATAATGCACTATGCATAGGGTATGATCTGAAGCATCTATGGGTAGCATGGTTAGGCCACTAGATAGGCATGATGGATCCCAACCATGGAGATGGAGTGATGCATTTTTATACCATTATATAAATATACAAGATATATATAGATATATTGTTTTGATATTTGGATGTTGGTCTCATGAGTAATATGTTTAGTTGTGGTTGTTAATGCACATATATGTTTATTTCTAACACATGTTTTTTTTTTTAATATACTATATAAAATATATGTGGAGTGTTTTATTTTCTATCATTCTATATCACACATGCATGATTAAAAATAAATAGGCAAAAAGGATTTTAGAAAAGTATAAGTAATCATAAACAAATGCACTACATACTATTTTCATGATGAGAAATGTGTAATAAATAAATATAACTAAGTATAATAAACCAAAAAGTGGTAAATAAGAGGAAAAAAAGTGTTTTTAAACCATTAAAAATATTGGCACCAAATTAAAACAATTAAAACCATATTAAATCGCATTGGGAAGTATGAAAATAATGTAATAAAATGGAAAACATGTAAAAGACAAATAGTAGAAAAACAAATCATTTAATTCAATCAATCATACTAAATCACATTGAGAAGTATAAAATAGAAACAAAATTGGAAAAATATTCATAAGTTAATCATACTAATTCAAGTTCAAAAGTATGAAAAATTTAATAAAAATTGTTGTATTCTTACATGTAATCAAAAAATAAGAAGATAAAAGTGAAAGATTAAAGAAATAAGCATAAACATACTAAATCAAGATGGGAATCATGTCAATTATATGTAACTCATAATCAATTGTGACTTATCTCAAATTTCACACATGTAATTTCCTCGTGACTTGGGTATTGGAAAATTTTGTGAGGAAGGCCATGTCTTATCCATGGTCTTACATTAAAAACCAAAAAGGGAACATAAATGGGGTGTAAATAATGGGTAAAATATGGTAAAAGGTTACGTTTAGACTGGTAATGTGAAAATTTAGTAATTTATTAGGAAGGCCTGATCCTATTCAAGGTCTTACATTGTAACTCACAAATCAAATCCTTAGGGGAGTGATCAGTGAGAAAAATAATATGTATCAAGGGGAAATATTAGGATTGTAAGGAGCGAAAGAGGGAATGTAATAAGCATAACATAGGCATATCATGAGAATACCTTAGGAAATATGAGGCACACTAAGGACATGGAAAGACACTAAGTGACTAGTGGCCATCAATATACAAAGGATACTTCACTATAGGCACAAAGATATGTAGGAAAATAAGTATGATACTAAGATCAAATCATTTTGGTTATTTTGAAAAGGAAAATCAAAATGGACCTACCTTTCCAAAACATGTTTCCCATTCTTTAGTACCTCTTTTAGAGACATTGGTCTACTGTGAAGATTGGGTACTTGCATGAGAAAGTAAGTAGCACTAAAAGTTTTTTTAATTCTCATTTTCCAATCTACTAGCCTACCGCACCGCAATGAACCTTGGATTTATCATAAGGCCAACTGTGGAGTTTAATTTTTTATTAGAAAAATGAGATGTGCTTAGAATCATGTCTTTTAGTGATATTTGACTTTTGAAGATTTTGAATGTTACTTTTTAGATCATTACCTTTAGTTAAATTATTTGGCTTTGAATGTTTATGGATTTTGAGATTCCTCCTCCATATGGACTTGGAATGACCAATCATGAGAGATCAAGTGATGCACATGAATACAATTTAGGATTTGGCTAAAGGAAGATAAGAATCTAAAGAAATGAGTGACTAGAACACTTAGGCTTAATGATGAACCAACATGTTATCTCAAGTCTTAACCATGTGTATGATTAGTTTTCAAGAGAAAAGAAAGGGAGTAAAGGGGTAACCAAAGTGGACTGGTAAAAATATATTATAATGAGATGAATTATTTTCTAACTGATCACATGGTAAATAAGGAATAACTAAAGGGAATAAAGTTTGTATAACCAAATCACAGAAACCATTATCCATGTTTATAAAGATAAGATAGAAAATAATCATGAAAGAGAAAAAAATAAACATAGAAAAAGGAACTCATAAAGAATAATCATGTAATAATTAAAAATAATTCATGAGAGAATAGAAGAGGAATAATGATAGCATAATCAACATATAGTGCAAAACAAAATTCATGTAAGATAGATAAGAATTTGACATAATGTCAAATGATATAATGTAGATAAATGTAAAATTAGAGCATGCATCCAATCTAAATTAAGAAAGAAATGAAAGAACACCATGATTGTGTTCATAAATACTGATATATTTATCTACAAAATTTATCCATAACATTTGATAATTTTTTATGAAGCTAAACTCAAACTGCAAACAAAGTCTCATCGATCTTTAGGGAAAGTTGAGAAAATAATTTGCATCAAATATCCTTAATGAAATATGTAGGAATTATAGAAGGAGAATCATGATGGGATCATCCAAGGGATGTTCAAGAGAAGGAATGGGAATGGACTCTGTGGGAGATGAAGAGGTCACCAGTGGTGAATGGACCACAAGTGAAGGAGTCATGGGTGGGGAACGGGCCATCGGTGAAGGGAGATCCATGGGTGAGGGAATCATAGGTGGAGAAATGATAGGTGGAGAAGGGACCATAGGTGGTGTATCCATGAGGGAAGAAGGGGGAGCCTTGTTATGAGGGTAACCTATGGTAAGAAGGGTAGTATGTGCAATAATGGTCATGAATTTTTCCTTGAGATGTTGATGAAGGATGTGACAACAATCAGTGTGATAATTAGTACATTGGTGATAGATAAAATATACCTCTCCATATGAGGGATGATATTTGGTTAATAATTTCAAGGGATGTATAGCCTTATTTGTGGGTTAAGGAATAGTGGGATGCAATGTTTTGATATATTGTCATTGCTTATGACAATGTATTGATGAATGATTATTTATGCCATGGAAGCAATATATACACTTTTTATTAGATTTTATGGGTGTAATAATAAAGGGAGTGGAAATGAAAGTAGAGAATGGATGGTATTAAGAACAATCTCTATTCCAATGAGTAACAACTCTATGAATATCACAATATGGTTGATCAACCAATTTAGGAGGAAAAAGAGTAAGTTATGGTAAAGGGAATAAACCATTACCAAGGGAAGGTGGGGAGGGTGGAGATATTGGGTGAGGATAGAATTTAGGCAAAATAGGATTGGAAACAAGAAGAGAATCAACTAGAGAGGGAGTGGGAATATGATATTAACTAGACACAACTAAGGGAGGGGTGGGATGCATAAAAGCTTGAAGGATAGTCATAAGGATATCAGGGATAAGTTAGCTAAAGGGGTCTCAATATATAGAAAAGTGATAGGGACAAATAATATCATGATACATAATCATAATCCTATGAGTTTTTTTAAAATTTAGAGTTGTATGCACCATCTCTACCCTATGAACAAGAGGTAAAATGATAAAATTAGGAATAATATAAGATGAAATGGTATAAGATATATGAAAATACTAAAGTAAATAAGAATTATAATGAATAATTTTAGCACATCGGTCATGAACAAGACCTCATAATAATGCATTATCTAAGGTATATCCATCATCATAGTCATGTGTATGAAGATCAATGGCATAAGTAGGGATGACCTTATCATTTGATGTGGTGTGATAAATGGAGTGCCGAGTCTTAGTTAAGATAATGGGTATATCATCACTAGGTGATTTATGGTAATGCATTTTTAGAGGTGGAAGTTGATAAATGAGATGAGGTGAGAGATCTAAGGTTTTGATCTTGATATTGATCTTGTCAGGCTCATCATCATCTAAATATAGGAGGTTAGGTGGTATATTCCCAATGAGATCAGGGTGACCATTGTAACCTTAGGTGGAGTTGACAAGAAAGTTAAACCATAGAGATTCATGAAAGGGAATGCTCAGTAAGGATTTAAGGGTTGGAATCTTGAATAGACCATGGTTTTGGAATTTTTTGAAAATCCAAGGGTTAGTGTCACCTTGAATCTTATAGATTTCTCCATTATGAGGAAAATTGACATATTAACAAGTAGAAGAGGCAACTGCTCTCATGCAATGAGTCTGTGGCCTATGAAGAAAAATGTTATATGATAGAGGAAAGTTGAAGATCATCACCTTTACTTGAATAGTGATAGGTGGGATGGTGATAGGGAGCCACACATAGCCTAAGGGAGGAATTTGCCTTCAGTCATAGCCTTGACATGTATTATGTGTGGGCTTAAGATTACATTTGAAATATCTAAGGATTTTAATAAAATTGAGAGAGGAAACACAAGGAATTTAACTCTCCTCAATCAAGGCATGTTTGACTTGGATATCACCAATTTAGACACTGATAAAAAGAGGAAGATCATCTACATGAAGAAAAATCTCATCAAGGATCATAAAAGTAAAGGGGAATTTAAGGAAAAGAGAAGTGTCCATTGTTTCATCAACATGAATGGACATCTCTTTACATTATTGTAAAATGCTAGCTTTTGATCTGGATAAGGTGGCTTCATGTCCTTCTAGGTGAGGATGAGGTATGTTCATTTTGAAAAAGAGATGAATAATATGATTAGGATGATGCAGAGAGTTCTACATAAGTTCAATAAATGATATTTGAAATGGGAGATTAGTTATTTCTATGATAAGATGCCATTCATCATAACCCATAAGGGGACTATTAGAAAGAGGTCCATAATGTTGAAGGAGGTTATTAGAAGGATGAGCCTAATTGTACATGGATTTATGTTGATAAGATGTGGGAGTTTTAATTAGAGGATAATTTTTTTTATTATCTTGAGAAGATGGGGTAGTTGATCTAGTTTTAGTTTGAGATAATTTGGAAGAAGTATTAATAGAAGTTTAAGTTCTATTACTGATGGGTAAATAGGTTGGAGGAGTGGTAGAAATGTTATGAGAAGTGTTATCCAATAGAGGTGTTGGATTTTTTTCATCAAAACATATAAGGTCTTCTTTACCCAACTCTATTAAGTGGGTTAGGGAAGAGTCTTGGATAACATGAAAAGTATGAGATGATTGAGGAGTGTGGATGGGATGAGGATCAATGAAGGCAACCACCCTTTGCATATTAATCATATTGACCACATTATCTTCAAGAGTTAGGTCAATAAGAATAACAACATTATTGGTATAATTAATATGCTTATCATTATTGTCTTGGTTATTTAGAAGAGTATCTTTCTAGATGGTTAAATGAGCATTAGCCTACTTTAAAGCTTGAGATTTAGTTTAAGTTTCATGGGATTTGAAGTTAATGTCATAGGATTGTTGACATTTATGAATGATAGAATCATGGTCAAAATTGGTATCCAAAAGGAAATCCATAGTTAAATTACCTAGTTATCTACAAGTCTCATGAGAATGACCCTAACTAGCATGAAACCAAAACAATTATTAGTATCATGCCAAGATTTCATAGGATCAGTGGCCAACAAGTTCTCATGGAAGAGGCCTTGGTAGATGATTTTGTAAATCTACTAAAGATAAAGGTTTATGAACATTTATGTTATTTGTTGAAGATAAATGAGGATTAGTGATGTGGTTGGGAGGTGAACCTTATTCTAGAACCTGGTTGGGAATAATACATTAAATAGTGTGAATGGTATCATAGGAATTGGTAACACCTTCATTATAGCATGAGGATTCTAATTTTTTATTAACATGTGAGTACCCATAAAAATTTGGGATGGATCGAATTGATGTATGAGGAAATCTTAGTGCTTGGTTTGGTCAATTAACTCTTCAAAAGTGTGTGGAGAGAGAGTCCAGACCTAAATTATAACTTGGGATAAAGAGCATTGGTAAATAGTTGAAAGAGGTTATCATCTACCATATTGTGTTCAAATTTGTTAGACAAGGTCTTCGATCATTTTATGAAATCTTTTGTTTTTTCTATCTCAAGTTGATTACAATTGATAAAATGGGCCAATATATTTTTTAGGGAGGACACTAGTTTGAAATTAATGGACTAGAGCATTGAATAAACCTTCCAAAATAGTGATGGAATGAGATTTGAGTTGGTTATACCAATATAAATCATTTCTAAAGAGATTTTTTTATAATATCTTGGTAGTGGCAAAAGTATTTAATTTGAACCAATATTTCTATAGATTTCCAAATGTTCTTAAGTGGAGAGTAGGATTGGTTGACCCATTATAAATAATGGTAAAGGTGATACCTCCTATATCAATGTTAAAAATTTGAGGTGTAAGAGGCTCATTTTGAAGATTCTTAATTATTTAATTAACAAGATGTAGTTAAGAGATAATATTATCATGGGAATCCATAAGGGGAGATGGGGGGATTTTGGTTATGCATTCCCCATGGAACTTATAAAGGGTGATTTTGAAGATGTATATAATGATTTTGAAGTTACATCATTTGGTTAGAATTATTATCTTGGAAATCATTCATTTGATTAAGATTTTGTAAGAGAATTTGATGGGTTTGAGTGTTGTTATTTGTATTATGTGAAGAATTGGAGAGGGTAGTGGTGGCTTGGATACCACTATGGGCATTATTAGTGGCTAGAGATGAATTATTGGTAAGTCAGGCACTAAGAGCATGATTTTCTTGTGTGGAAAAAGATGTACTATTAGAGGGATGAGAGAAAGTAACATTAGAGACATGATTACCATGGGTAGAAAATGATGCACTAGTGGAATACTTGAGAAGAGTAGGTCTTATAAGAGGATAGCTAGATGTATAACTTGCCATGTTAGTAGAGATAATAGTCATGGAGGTATAGGAAATCATAGAAGAAGATGTCATAGTATGAGAAGGGTTCAAAAGAGAAGGAAGAGGTTGGGAATTAAAGAAGCTAGTGTCCCCAAATCCATGTGAGAATGTAGGAAAAGGTGAATGGGGATCCTCAACTTGACCACTTATCATGATATGGTAAATAATATAAGGATATTTTCCTCAATGTTGAGGAAACTATTTATGAAGAAGAGAATTTATGGGGTATACTCTAATTTGGGTTGATCTTATAAGGAGAAGAGAGGGTTGCAAATTGAAGAGTAATGAGGAGGGGTCCCATAATTTGTAATGTGAGTGGCTACATGCACATGAATTTCATCTAGGGTAGGAGACATATGTTTATAATGGGAGAACCTATTAGGATTTTTAAATCTCATCATATCTATTTAATTTAACTCAGTGTTGTCTTCGAATAAGAAGTTCATGATGAGGGAGAAAGATTAAGGCAGAATAATTTGATGTAAAGGCAAAGAGGTAGAAAGAATATAGATTCAAATAGCCTGATTGTGTTCTATAATCCAAGAGGCATATAAGGGTATAGATTCATATAATTTGATTTTCTACCATAGACAAGGTATGAAATTTAGGCTGATAATGCTATAGGGTTGACCAAGTCAACTTAGTACTATAACTTGATTGGTAGAAAGGGATATAGATTCATATAGGTTGACTGTGTATTACGATTATGAGAAAACATAGTCTGTAAAAGATTATACCAAATAGAATAATTATGTGCTAAAACAAGAGTAAATTTTATAATATAATTGAATTAAGAAATGAAAGGAAACACATAAATAATTAGATCAATGTGAGTGATCCAATTTGGGCACACAACACAAAACATTTCACCAACTCTAGCCAATTCAAGTTTTTACAATACAACACATAATTATTAGAGAGAAAGTAGTCAAATATAAATTAAATGCTAACTAAGTATTCATCCTAAGTGTTATTAAATTATTATAAAATGTTTTTTTAACTATGATAGGGAAGTTGGCTAAAAATAGGGAGCTAAAAAGTAATTTATGGATGGTTTTAGGACATTTAGGATGAAAGGAATGTGTGTTGGTAATGTTACTATCTTGATATTGGGGTTTACCCCCTCACTTCATAATCCCATAGTGATAAGGGTGTTGGGTTATTTTACAATATATACCATTAACCACATATTTAAAATTCTCCAAAAAACCAAGTCGGATTCCCCCTTGGTGATGAAATCCAAGTAGGTAGGCCTTGGGAAGACAAACGTTAAAGGCATTTTAAATATTATATGATTTGGTAGTGTGTGTAAAAGAGGAAAATAGTGTAACTAAATGGTCATTTTAAAAGAAAACTATTTAGACTATGTGAGTTAATCTAAACATTCAAATAGCTAAAAATGAAAGTGTGAATTAATTAATAGAAAATAGTTGTTAATTCCCAAATTTAGAGTCGTATAGAGTTGGTTTAGATGAAATTATATGCAAATAGTATAGAATATATTTGAATAGGTTTCTAATATTCTATGAAAGCAAAACTATTTAAGAACATTGTTGAACATGTCAACTTAGTCTTTTAGATAGAAGATAGGCTACATAACTAGGTCAACTAGGTTGATTTAGTTTGTTGAGGGTTGCAATTTTAAAGACTACTAACTTGTACAAAATAAAACTAAAATTAAGTACTTAAAAGATTAAAAAATAAAGAGATGAACCTTGGTGGTTTAAAACATGATTGGGATTTCAAATTTTATGTTTAGGTTCCTTGAATACTTCTTTTGAATTTTGCAAACTAAGTTGACTAGTTTGACCTGGTTTTACAAAACCCTATGTGCTAAAGAAAGATAAAATGACTAGCTTGACCTATTTGACCTAGTTTGTAGATTTGAACACTAGAAAAGAGACTAATTCAACCTATTTGACCTAGTTTTTTGATATGGATAATGGTAGAGAGATTAGGTTGACTTTTTTGACCTAGTTTGTTGATCTAGATGTTAGCAAAGAGACTAGGTCGACCTATTTCACCTAGTTTATTGATTTGGATTATGGTAGAGAGAATAAAATGATAGAGTTAACCTATTAAACCTTTTATTATTATCTAGATCTAAAGTAGAGTACTGTGTCAACCTATTTGATCTTGTAACCTATATCTGATGAATACATGCACAAAAAGAATAGAGTTATTTTGATGTGATTATGTGTTAAACCTATACACAAAAAGTTATAACTATACTAACTATTTCTATATGATATAAAAAATATATAAAAATAATAAAATAATAGAAATTAAAGCATGAAATAAAACCTTCAAGCATTAAATTCACGTCAGGTTCACTAGAATGTATTCAAAAGGAATGCACCAAATCTACAAATAAACCCTAAAGAAGATAAATCCCACTTACTATTGACTAATTTGACCACAAGTCAAATTACGTCAACACCCTATATGGTCAAACTTGATATAGGGGTCTCCTAGGTTGTAAAATGTGTACCATGGTCTTAATGAGGTCATTTGTAATGTGCTTTAGCTTTGTCATAGTTGTATAGTTGGTCTCATGTCATCTAAGTGTCACTTCTAGGTCACTAATAGACTTGTATGGTCTTTATATGAAAAAAAGGTGTCAAGATATGATTTAACATCCTAAATTTTAGATTATTGTTAGAGATGACAATATTTGACTGATAATTGTAGGTGCTACATTGAAAGCAAGAAGATCAAATAGTTTCATATGGTTTTTAGTTATTCTATAGCTTATGCAATAGTCCTAACACATATGATAGAATTTAAAGTGACCATTAAGTTACCATAAGTCCTTTCCCACACTTTAAAATCTTTGATAGACTTGAAAATGTTAAAAAACCATTTTGCCTTTCCATCACTCCATTTTACATGCAAAAATCGTCAACTAGTTTTAGTCTAGTATAGATAGTAGGAGGTTAGTTAGATCAAGTGCCTCTGGTGGATTACAACAGTTCTTATCTACTTCCAATTCATGGTCATAAATAGGGGATTAGTTTTTTGTGCTCTATGAAACATTTCTAAGAGTGTTAACTCCTCCTTTCTACCTATACATCCGTATGGTCTTCAATTTTATCATCTATTTGGATTGTTTTATGAAATTCAAGTTATGTGCATGATTTTGGAGAGTGTTACTACCTTTCTCAAGCAATTTTTACTTTATTTTTCACATTTGAAGGTGAATATGTTGATAGAAACATCTCATCTTACTAGTGGAATGCTCAACTAAAGTACATAGGCAGTGTATCACTTATTGTAAAGATTTTTTTCCTATTGATATTTAAAAAAAGGAATAACATTGGTGTTTATAACACATAAAACATGGTGTTTATTTTCATTTTGAATGTGTGGTCTAAGGATTGTTCTCAATAGAGTGAAAAGGATAAAAAATAACACATAGTCAGCTTTCTTACAACATTCACTTATAGTTAGGTGAAGAGAAACCTTGAGCAATCTTGTTGAATAACTGAAGAAGTTTTTAAGGTGTTGAGAGGATTATAAAAGTGGAATCAATGAGTTGACATATTCCAAGTGACTATAATCTGGTTATGTGGCCCAATTCAATGCACATTGTCTTATATACAAAGTTATGAGTCTGATGATCACCTATAGGCAACTCCATAGAGGTCTAAGAGATTTGGAATAGAGGTGTTGAAAATCATTTGAGACATTAATTAATGTATAGGAACATGGAGAAGGTTTTTTTGATAGTGGTAAGATCATGAGATAGAAAATGGACTATGGCCTTGATCATAGATTTTAAAAGTTGCATTTTAGGACAACTCACCTTAGTTTCTCTGATTCATGTTTTTCCCATATATTTGGTCTTCTCATATTAAAGTGTCTTGAGGTATAGATCAACCTAAGTGTTACCATCATGTAGTTAAATCATAGGGTTGATGCCTTGATAAAATATAATGGTTGTTTGGTCAAGCGAGGGTGATGTAATAAGGCTTCCAATTCAAGTAATATTTCACTATAAAGATTTAATAATATACAATGTTGTTGAACCCTAAATAGTCTTGTAATGCAACATGACACATTGGTTATAGGATTTAATGAAAAAGTGACTCTATTTAAATGATGATTATAATATCTATATAATATTAACTTTATGGAGTTGAGATTTAAGGTTTTGACTCAAGTGAGCACCTATAGGGGCCCCTTTTTATTCTCAACATGGCATCTACAGTTTGACTATAGACTGACAGTACATGGGAAAATGCAATTTGGATGTTGGCATGAAATATGGGAAAATATGAACACTTCCAAGTGTATAGTAACCTTAATGACTTCATAAATTAATAATTCATGAATATTAATGTCTAAAACATGCTCTTTCACCTATAATAAACTCTAACCTCAACTAAGATAAGCACCTACAACACCTATAGTCAAACCAATTCATGAAAATGGAGAGGTGGATTGAGAAGGTTGGAAAATTTTGATGATAAATTAAACATGGTAGTATCACCTTCAAGGTGTTTCCATCAACCATATCATGATATTATTAGAGAGGAGAGGTATAACAAAGAAGGTTCTAACCTATAGTCACATTTAATTTAAAGTCTCTACAATCATCAACTTGGTAAGTCTTTGTTGAAGAATTGTGAAGTTGAGGAAACTAGAAATGTGATCCATACCTTAAAATGTGTGTATAATGTCTTCAAGACATATTATATCCCTTCATAGCCTCAATTTGGCTGAGAAAACATGGGAAGTGCCCTCTTTTTTATATCAAAAAGAGGGCACTCCTAGGCAAAATGAGGACTATAGGTTGAGCACATAAAGATTAGGAGGGTAACATGAAGAGTGTTAGAACACTAAGGAAATATTTGGATTGTTTTTTTTGAGAATGGAAACAATTTTATAAGACTCTACTAGTAGAACTGACACTCAAAGAAGGTTTTAGGTGGTCAAGCATAGTCATGCCTATTAGGCCTAGAACTAGACCTGAGCCCTATGAGGGTCTAACTTCCATTTATATTACCAAAAGACCATTATAAAAAAATTTATGACCTTTATGGGAAGGTATAAGACTATTTTGAACCACCGGTTTGTATGGGATCACATATATTTTGTAATTTTGACTTATTTCCATCACATGGGTGTCTAAAATTCACTTAAGGGCTTGATAAGCCAACTTAAAACACTCACACCTATATGGTTACATTTCATGGTTCATTAATAACTTGGGGAGAGTTTAAGGAGTTATTAAAATTTATTTTAGTGGAATTTTTTCATATATTAAACATTTGTTTTTTATGTAAAAATGGTAATAGTCTAAACATGCTAAAATCCTCCTAAACCCTTTTTTAGGACCTGATGGAAAAGATAGGAAAGAAGATGAATATAGGAGATATAGTATGGCATATAAATGGTTTTGGAATTTTAAATTACTCTATTAGGCTACATCACATCATATTGGTATGTACCCCAATTATAGGAACATGGTACAAAATAGTTTTTCTATAAGTTTGTGATTGTTTTTAGGTATAAAAGGAGATGAATAAGTGAGATCCATTAGAGGGGGTCAATTAGGACCCATTATAACTATAAATATTAATTTATCACCACATATGGTCATGGAAACATCTATTCTATACCATCCACCATAGGTAGTCTTGGGTAGAGATTGAAGATAAGGAGTGACTGCCAAATGAGAGACTGATAAGTTTGTTTTTAGGACCTTTTAAGGTCTAATTAATGGAGTTTGAGGTATATAAACTATATAAATGTGTACTAAAACCTATTAAATGGATTTGGTTGAGAAAACAAAGGCCATTTGGGTGATAAATGTGAAGAATGAGGCATAGAAGACTAATGTATGACTGTAGATGGTGAGAACAAGTGTTCAAAAGAAGGGTATAAGTTAGGGATGTATCTAATCATTTTTATGGAATGTTATAACCCCCCTAAGATATTTCACATGTGTCAACTCTCTCTAGTGTAGTTTTGAGTATTTAAAAGATGCCTCATTATGAAGGTATTTTCAAGAAGGCCATTTGAGGACCCTATACCAGTTTTGGAGATTTTGATGATTTAGATGAACATTTTTCCAATAATACCTTATATACCTATATTATACACTTAATTTTTATAAAATATAACTATTTTTTATGCATGTGGCATTGTAACCCTCTAACTTCTATTCTCTCTCTTCTCACTTGTTTTATAAGTGCAAGGCATTTTGGATCTTGTATTTAATTCCACACCCAGTGTGAAAAATACCTTATAGTTTTATATCATAATATTAATTTGAAATGAGATATGAAATATGGTTTTTAATACAAAATATATCTTGTCTATGTTCATGAAGTGGTGTATAGATAAAATTTAAGTGATTAGTGTCTATCCTTGTTTCTCTCAACCCTTTCATGTTTGATGTAAATAGCCCTCTCTATAATAATTAACATGAAGTGTTATTAGTGAATTTGTCCATATTAAGTGTAATATGACCTATGGATCACTTACCTTGAGTGTTTACATGCATATCACCTCCATGTTTAAAATACTAATTTTAGAGTAATTCAAGATTCTAAGACTAGTGTTTTGAGTCATGTCTCTTAGTACAATTATATGGTGGTCTAGTGGAAATATTTTTAGTGTATCACCTCATTAGAGTAGGTTTTTTTCTTCACTTATATCCCTTTTCATCCAAAAAAATACTTAGTGTAGGTGATAAGATTTAAAGGATCAATATAGGGAGATAGCCCTTAAACCTAGAGGTCTACCTCTACCATAGGAAACCCATAAGACTAGAGGTATTCTAATGTTTCCCAAATATTAGAGTAGGATTGAATAACCAACTCTAGGGTGAAATGTTTAGTGAAATTAATTATGGCACACTCAGTGAGACCATTATCTCAAATACATATTGTCAAGGTGAATGTTGGTCTTGATAGCATCATAACTACATATGGTGTTCTACTCAACATTTGGAAACTCCATTAAAGGTAATATCTAGTTATAGACCATTATTTTATTAATTATTGTGTTCATACTTCATGGTTCTTATTAGGTCATCGACTAGTAGAGGTCTCAATCCTATAAACCCACCCCTTTAACCTTAAATTACTCTTGAAGTTTAACATCCTCTATCTATCATGAACTTTGAAGAACAAGAGGACTTTTAAAGCTAAGAATATCAAAAGAGTGAATAGGAAATTGAGGATAACATGGATAGGCAATATTCTTTCCCAACCATTAACACTAAAAATCCTATCCATCTCAATGCATATGATGATATACCCCCTAATTCTACCAAAAGTGTTCTCATATTCAATGGTGAAGGTCATGTCACTCTTAGTGAACATATTAGGTATATTTAAAACTTATACATCTTTGATAATGTTATTGAGGTCAATCTTGCTATTATAATCCTATTTATGTACCTTAGAGGGAAAATAAATGACTAGTATAGGGCATTGCCTAGAGGGTTTATCACAACTTAGTATGATTTTAGAGAGCTATTAAAATCAAGGTTTGAAGGCAAAAGTGATAACACATCACTAATCCATCAACTCAATGTGATTCAAAGATCCCTTAAAGAGATAATTCATGATTTTAATGAGAGATTCCAAAGGACATGGCATAGGCTACCTCCTCCCATGAGACCACCTAAAAGCTTTTTATTCCCTACATAGCTAAGTGATATTATAACTGACATATCCATAATGTTATAGTCCATGGGTGGTTACACCCTACTTGAAACATATGACCTTGCCATTAAAATTGAGAATAACCTAATATAAGCATGGAATTTGCCTCCAAAATTTTCTATGCCTCTACTACCAAACATGTCTATTGATACTCTAAGTGTTTCTCAACATCTTAATTAAAATACCAAGTTACAACTGCCCCTAAGATGGTAGAATATGCTATTGATAAAGATACAAGGATCTAGTCCTTATAATCTTAGGTTATACACCTTAATCTAAATTATGGTGTTAATAAAAATCACTTTCCCTATACTAAACAAGAAAATGAGTTCCCACCTCATCAATATGGTCAAGGGAAGGTCAAGGATAGCCTAACTTACATAGGCCAGCTAATGCATATAACCCAACCTTTAATCCTAACATAATTTCCATGGCACATGTCCATAACAACTTGTTGTAAGGAGAAGAATGACAACAAGGATAGTTCATGGATGCAAATGAAGGTGGGGATCAAGATTTTGTTTCTCAAGGAGGAGTTACTCCTAAACTATTAGTAAAATATTGAAACCTCATGCAATTAAATGAAGGATGATAGCCTCAAGTATTAAGTTTGACAAAATTTCTAGTTAAAGATAAATATATCCTTAACTAGAATTATTTAGCTTAAGACAACACTAGAGAAAAGGTGAAGGATTTTTGATATTACAATGTTTTTCATACAAGTTCAATAAGCCTTCCTATAAGGCAACAAGGTGTGAACCCAAGTATGATATTCCCTACAAATTTTGCACCTTCTTCAAATCAAAGTGTTGGAAGCATGAATTAAAGGGTTCCAATGCCTCAAAATCAAGGCACTTTTTTTCCTTCAAGGACACAAGATAGTTTAAATTATCTTGATTTTAATATTTTAGATTCTTGGAAAAATGTTAAGACCTCTATTTCTCTTTGGGAAGTGTTTCACATGCCCGATAAAAAAGAGCTCCATCAAGACTAGTTATCCCAAATTCTTGTTAGCCTTCAACCATCAAGTCATATTAGTGTTGCTATTAGTAATTACCCAACACACATTGTTGATCCCTCTTCCAAATATAAAAATTCTCCACCCTTATACCTCACTCTCATTGTGGTGTACAAATTTGTTCACAACTACATAGTAGATAGTAGGGCTAGTACCTCAGTTATGCCTAAGCTTGTAGCTGATAATTTTAGATTGAAATATAAACCATATAGTAAAGGGGTGATTCAAATTGATGGGACCCCATATAAGTCAATGGGGGTTTTCAAGAGTTTTAAAGTTTTCTTTCATTATTATCCAAGATTACCTATCCTTTAAGACATATTAGTGGTTGACTTGCATGCTAACTTTGTTATCTGCCTCTCAAAGGATTTCATAGCAAACATAAGAGGATACATATAAAATAATTGGTCCTTCTTAGCATTAAAAACAATATATGAATCAAAGGTAACTATCAAAACTCAACCAATAGATAGGTTTCATATTGAGCCCTATGTAGAAGAAATCTCTAATCTCAATTTCATAATCAATGATCAAGAGGACTATGTTGTGGATGATGGAGAATATTCTAAGCTTGAGGAAATATCTAATATATCCAATATGAGTATGGTGTAGACACGTATGGATATGATCCATATATTTAATTTGAATAAATTGATCTTAGAACATACATCATCCATGAGGGAGAATATGAATAATTTGAGGTAAAAATTGAAGATTATTTTACACAAGCTATTGAGGGTAATTACATGATTCATTTTCATTATGATGATGTTATTCAAAGTATGATAGAGTAGGATAGTGATAAATGGAATGCATTTATACCTACTCATGATGGAGGAGTCTTTGAAAGTGGAAATCATGAAGAGAAAGATGACCTATGGCAAAGGTTATATGCCATAAGTCAAGATTTTGAGTAGTTAATTAAGTTTACTTCTCCTCCTAAGAAGTGTGTATCTGATGATAAGGTTATTGATGAGCCTAATAAAAATGAAGGATAATTTCTTACTAAGCATGAAGATGTATGTCAAACAACCATCAAATAAGATAGTCATGAAAGAACCTAATGAAGATAAAACAAAAGAATTTGTCATTGAGATATAGTCCAAACCTTAACCTAAGGTTGAATCACTTGTAGTCCTAATGGACTAAGATAAACTTGATGGTCCTATTCATCAAGTACATCATGACAATGAAGAGTGTGAAGTTAAGGTAGTATTGATCAATCCTAATCTATAGTTTTAAGAGTACCAATTGGATATGATAGAGTTTAGATAAGTTGTAAGTCCAAATAAGATCCTTAGAGGGAAATATGGAACAATCATGAAAGACTCTAAGTAGTACACTTGAAAATAGATTAAGACATAAGGATGGTAAGTGTTTCGACCATCCACATAAGTAAGTGTTTGTATATAATCATACTCCACATGATGGATTGCTTTCATAGAGAAAAAAAGAATGCAAGAAGTACTATCTTTGATCTTGGTTGAAGTAGTAGTGATTTTTATTCACATCAAAGTGTTTGATGTCTTGTATATACTATGATAGGTGTACTTTGCTTTTGTCATGTGTTTTTTCCCTATGTGTTCTTAAGGACACAAGTGTGTTTCTTTTGGTGTCTTATTTTATGTATTGTTTATTGTTGTTTGTTGTGATATGGTTCTCTTTCAAAGGCAATTCAGTGTCTAATTAATGTATAGGTGAGTCCATATCCCAATGGATAGGAGTAGGTTGCTAGTCTTTGGCACAGTTGGCTTGCCACCCCTAATAAATAACCAAAAATGTTGAATAATTTAACCACAAGTCAAACTAGGTCAACCCCTATATGGTAAAACTTGATATAGGGGTCTCCCAAGGTGTAAAAATTATACCATGGTCCTAATGAGGTCATTTATAATGTGTTTTAGCTTTGACATAGTTGTATAGTTGGTCTCATGTCATCTAGGGGTCAGTTTTTGGGTCCTTTATAGACTTGAACAATTTATATAAGTAAATAAATGTGTCAAGAGATGATCTAACATCCTACATGTCAAATTCTTATCAGAGATGGTAGTCTTGGACTGATAACTATAGGTGCTAACTTGAAAGTAAGAAGATCAAATAGTTTCATATGGTTTTTAGTTGTTGTATGACCTATGCAATAGTCTTGCTATGTGTGGTAGACTTTAGTGTAACCCTTCAGGTCCTCTAAGTCCTTTCATATTCTTTGAAAGCTTTGATAGACTTATAAATGGGAAAAAAAAACATTTTACCTTTCTATCACTCTCCTTTGCATGCAAAAAACAATCAACAGATTTTTGTTTAGTATGGATAACAGGAGGTGAGTTGGATCAAGTACTTCTAGTGGATTATAACACTCCTTATCTACTTAAAATTCATGTTTATATTTAGAGGATTGGTTGCCTATGCTCTACGAAACATTTCTTAGAGTGCTAACTCTTCTTTTATGCCTACACATCCCCATGGTCTTCAATTTTATCATATATTTGGATTGTTATATGTATTTCAAGTTGTGTACATGATTTTAAAGATGTGAATACCTTTATCAAGTGATTTTTAGTTTAGTTGACATTTGTTAAAGTAAATAAGTTGATAGAAACACCTCATCTTGCTAGTGGAAGTCTCAACTAATGTCTATAAGTAGTGTCTCACTTGTTGTAAATATTATTGTAGACATCCAATTCCTAACACCATTTGTGTTAAAATTTTCAATCTTACTTGAATTACACTCAAATGTACAATTTAGGTCAAAATCATTAAAACACCTTAAATAGTTTGAACTTGTCATTTAAAAGTGCCAATTTAGGTCAAAGTATCCCTAAATAGGACAATGCATTTTATGTGATACCTAACTTTAATCAATTCATTTTAAGTCAAAATGATGATTTTGCCTTTATGTGCTCTATATAACTCTTTTCTTGTAATTCATTTGTACAAGTCATATACCTTTGTTGTTTTGTTTTGGTAACATCATAAATGGGTATATAGTTATAATGCATCTAACATCACCTTCTAATTCTTCTCGAGTAAAATTATGACCTAGTAATATGACTTTATGATCATTTTGATTAATTGAGGACCAATTTGTAAATAATTGCACAAATGTTGATTAACCTTGTTTAAGGATCATTAATCCAAATCAAGAGCTTAAATGGATTTTCCATGAGAGTTTTTGAATATTTCATTTTTGAAATTTATTTATAGTAACTACATCACCTAATGACATCATCATATAGGGTGGCATATATAAGCCATAAATGCACAAAAATCAAGATTATGGGTCTCCCATGCCTCATTAAGACCCTACATGCCTATTAAATTCCACTCTATCCCAAATATTTATGAGATATATTTATGGATTTAATTATATAATTGGATTAATTCATGGTGACACAACTCAATCTTGAGATGGACGGTCATGGTTGATCCTAATCAATCTAAAAAATCTATAAATAGAGAGGCTATGAACATCTTTTTTAAGATTGATTTGTGTAAATTTATAATGTTAAATTATATCCATAATCATTTGTGTTGATCATTATTTTTAGTTATCAAGCTTCATTTGATAGGCTAGATTAGAGATTTCATCTAATTTGAGCCTAGGTTATGCAAATAATTCTTGAGACATGGGAAGAGCTACCACCATTATTGATGAAGACAAAAAACTCTTGATCAAGGGAGAACATGTTTTTGAGTTGAACTTGTATGGCATATCCACTTGGTAAGATAATCAATGTTGCTTTATTTCAAGTGTTTATTGTTATCTTTTGTAATTCCCACATGAATAGATAGGCTAAATTTTGTTATGTCTTTAATGCATTTTTCATGATTTCTTAACTAATGCTTGACTAACTCTATTTGTAATCCTCTCTACATTTTTGCATGCTCGATGGGACCCTAGCCCCACAAATTTTCTTATAATGTCTCTTTCAAGTAACCTAATCACTAATTTTATGTAGAATATTGGAGTGAAGGAGTCAAAATAGTGAAATTTTAAGTTAAAATTCTATTTTTCCCATAATTGCATTTTTGTTCCTAGTAACATTAGTTTTTTCTCTTTATTAACATATCTTTGATGTCATAGTAGTTATTTTCTAACAAAATCATTATTTGATAAAAATTGATTTCATAGCCCTAAGCAATGATATCATTTTCTAGAATAACAATTTCATTCGCCTGAGTAGTGATTTTGCTAAAATAATGATTTTATCTCAAAACAAAAATATTGTTTACCCTATGTAGTAATTTTGTATTTGACAATAGTGATTTTGTCAACAAAATAGTGATTTTATGTTTTCTATTTGGTAATTGTGATTTTGTAGGGAAAAAGTGATAATGAATATGTAACAGTGATTTCAAAATAGAGAGCTTATTTTGAGAAGTTGCTTCACTCATTTACAAATTAGCTTCAAAGTTAAAGGACATGCTAACTTTTTCATTGCATGATCAATCTTGAAATTTGTTAATACATGCTTTTTAAGTCTTCTTTGAAATTTTAAAATGGACTAAGAAATTTTTTTTGGTGCTTAATGGAAAATTTAGATGCTTAGGTAAATTTTTTAGAAAATTGTGCTTTCAAAGTTACAACTTAAGACCAAGGGGTCAAAAGAACACCACCTAATATTTCATTTAGTGCTTAAAATTGAACTCACTTGTCAAATTTTGTCTTCAATAGTTTTTAAAAATTATAATTTGACTAGCAAAAAGAGGGGACATTGCATGTATGCTCTTCCATCCATCCCCTTTAGGGAAATTTTTGAATCAAAAGTGTTGTTCTTATTGCAAACATGCCTAGTCTAAGTCATAGAAAGAATGCCATATAAAGCACTCCCAAAAAACTTGAAATGGTTTGGGTGATCTTGAAATCACCTTAAAGTCTTTCTATTAATCATTTATTTTATTGCATCTTGGTTTATGAGGGGGACTTCATTACCTCTCAAAATTTATATAGGGAATCTTTGACCCATGGTTTCATCTCTTGGAACTAACTTCAACCACTCCCTCTAATATTAGAGGTTTGAGAAGTTAAACCATATTATAGTGTTGGAGTTATAAATGAGATGTATTTTCACTTTGGATATCACACTATATTGAGAAATCAATGGATGTAGTGGTTAAAAAAAGGGAAAAACATTTTTGCAACAATCCAAGTGATATAGACACCTAATTAAAGTAAACTTCTTTTACATTGTTTGGTGTGAAAGCCATTGTATAATTGATCCATCTAGAAACATTTAAAAACTTATAGTTTTTTAGATAAATCCCCACTTCCCTTGAAGGTATTTTTGGTGAAAGGTTCACATCAAGGTCCATGTCACCCTATTGTCATTTGAGAGAAGCGAGGTGTAAAAAACCTACTATATAATGCACATTTACTTTTAGATGAACACTTAAAATCCTTTCAAATGATGTATATAGATGGAGTCCAATGATATCATGCAACCTTATCAGTTTAGACTTAAGATGATTACTTTTTGTCATTATCTTACTTGGTCTTGATTTGTGTCTAAAACTACTTGTTAACTCAATGAACTTAACCAAAACACATTATCCTCCAAATTCTTGAGCAAGGGAAGCATTACACTATCCAATTGGAAAATTTATCTTTTCCTTGTTCAAAATTGTTATAAAAAACTTTGTGTCATGTCACCCACTTTGGCGTGGTTATGCTACCCAATTGAGTCTATATCATTTACCCAATTTTGTTAAGTCCCTCATTTCTAATTCACATTTGAAATTGAACCTTTCTAAGCTTTAAGGGTTGGTGTGTTAAATTAGGTTCACCATTTTCACACTAAACATGTTCTAACTTGGGTTCAATTTTCCATTTGGATTGAGGCCTATTTATTAGATTCAAAATTTCATTACCATCTTGGTGGACTCAATTCATCTTGTGTATCACTCATGATTTGAGTCTTAGAACATATTCTATCCTAATAGAACCATGTGATGATGTTGTGCTACCTATTTGGACATATCTTTGTACTTAGTGATTCATGTATGTTTTTACATCTTGAGTTGCTTAGTTCATGTTGTCTTCTTCATAATCTAGGGAGCCTTCTTCTAATTTTATAAGGTCAACTCATCGAAGTTGACACTAGATTTTACAATATAGGTGTATCATAAAGATTTAGACTCTGGTGTACTAGTTTTCACCTTAGATATTTGAGTTACCCTACCCTCTTCCAATCTATATGATTTCAACTTTACCAAAGGTTGAGTAAATTTGTGAACACATTATTCCAATTGTGTGTAGTTCCAAGCCACCCTCCTTTTATAGTCTCTTTGGTACCTTAGTCATTTCTTTAGAAGAAGATAAAAATACATATCTTATTTAAAACATTTTCCAAACATTGTCCAAATCTTGCCAAACATTAGGAACACTTTTTTAAATGATGAGACTAAGGTACACTTGAAATAGGGTTTATTATGGCCATAGTTGCAAGGTAGAGATTTTTACGATAGACATGAGCACTCCATCTTATTTAAGGATATTTCCCTCTTTGGACCTATCTATTGAAAACCAATCACATCCATACCAGTTGTAATACATCATCCTTATCCTTCCCCTTTAGTTTACACTCCACACTTGAAGGTTACTATTTTGGGGTATCCTTCTTCTCCTTTAGCTTATATGAGTAAGAAAGCTCCACAACATATGAAGGTTACCATTTTAGGACCTCTTCCTTTGGTTTTCACAAATAACCAAAATAAGAAGTGTCTAGTTGTTACAATTTTAGGACCTCCTCCTTTGGTTTACAAAAGCAACCAAACTAAGAAGCATCTATTTGTTACCATTTTAGGACCTCATCCTTTGGTTTGCACAAAAAAACAAACTAAGAAGCATCCATTCATTACCATTTTAGGACCTCCTCATTTGGTTTGCATAAGCAACCAAACAAAGAAGCATCTATTCATTGCCATTTTAGGATCTCCTCCATTGGTTTTCATGAGCAACCAAAGTATGAAGCATCCAGTTGTTACCATTCTTATCCCATTACTAGTTTTTGATGAACCTATTATTAAAGAAAATTCATTTGATGAACTAATTTTTTTTGATCCCTTATTCAATAGTCTAATACTTAGAGATCCCATTATTTAACCATAAACCATTGTTCTCACTAAACCAAATGTTACCCACTTTAGAAATTCTATATTGATTATTGAACCAAAACAAGAACCATTACATCTTCAAGTGCCATTCTATGAGGATCAACATATGTTTAAAGTTGATATTTTGGAACCAATTGTGAACCAAAACAAAAATGTTATTATTGAAACATCCTTTTATGATAAGTTACCTATTCATATTTTACCTATTTTTAAAGAGCCTCATCTCCTTGACAAACTAGTCTCTATAGAGTTGTATTTTGATCATTTTACACTCATTAAGGAACCTCACTTTGACATACACAATTTTGTTGAGATGTCCCTTGAGCGGTTCCCTCCTTTTGAGGGGATTCACTTGTACAAGTCAGTCTATGTTGAACCCTTCCAAGATGAATCAGTTTTTATTGAACCCATTATGCCATCATAGGCCATTAATTGTCAAACATTTAGCATTCAAAAAAACATTATCAAAACAACCATATCAGATGAAGAATTAAAATTAGAGTCAGGTTCTATTTCTAAACTAACATTAGATTTAGCATTAGAAATAGAATCAACATCAATTATGACATTGAATTTAGAGTCCCTTGCTTTGGAATTAGATTCATAAATAGATTATAGTCATGGTTGTTATAACATTAGTTACAATTGCCTTGTAGATCAATTTGAATATATTTGTGATCCTTATACAGTTTTTGAGGATGATTAATTAATCATCAATACAAGTTATCCTAGTATCTTCTATGAGGACTGTGCTATCTTTCATCATTCCATTATCACCACCAAACATATCCATTATATTGACATTACACCTCCCACAAATGTTGATTAGGACTGATAGAATCACACTTTGTTGAATTGAATCTATGGTGACATATTAGTTACAAAATATCAATGGGATAAAGACCAAATTAATTTAATAGAATAATAATCTTGTAGTGAAACCTTTTTAGAGGAACTAGGGGATGAGAAAAGACTAAACTCAACATCTTTTAGTGAAACCTTTCAAAAGTCACTAGAAGATAATCAAAGTCAAATGTTAACATCTCTTCATGAAACCTTCTCAGAGGCACTATGGGATGATCAAGACAAATTCATTGGTGAACACCTCATTAAGGTGCCAATAGCTGAGCACACTAGTTCTTCACTACATGCTAAATATTAAATCAAAATAGCTTCCAATCTATAGCATAATTAGATGGTAGTTACTCTAAAAATCAAGTAGAAAAATAATCTAGTGGTCATATCAAGAGCATCTTTAGAGGTCTTCAGCCTTATCATAACCAAAATTATGTCAAATATGGTATCAACAACATTAAATGTGACTAAAATTCTTGATCTTCATTTATTTTCCATTAATTATACATTCCATTATCACCCACCTATCTATTAACCAATTATATCATTTATCACTGGTAGTAATTTCCTTTATCGAGGCTATAAGGATATCTTATCTCAATGTTTGAAGCAAGAATAATTGATTTCCAATGGGGATAAAAACAACATTATTTAGGTCTAGATCAACATCAAGTTCTTGATAGAGTAGATTTTATAATGAGGTGTTGGGTTGAAATTTTTTGACTAGGACATGCATATCCATGTTAGTAGGAATAATAGAACCATTTTTAATTTACCATTTCCCATTTCCCATTGTGTTAAACATGAAATATACTGAGAGGGGGGTGAATAAATATATGATATATCTTTTAATTAATCTAATTTCTTTTCTTTAATAACTTAATCACACATTCAAGATATGTAATAAAACTAAAACAATAATATGAATGACACGAGAGAGAGAGAGAGAGAGAGAGAGAGAGAGAGAGAGAGAGAGAGAGAGAGAGAGAGAGAGAGAGAGAGAGAGAGAGAGAGAGGAGATGAGAGAGAGAGAGAGAGAGAGAGAGAGAGAGAGAGAGAGAGAGAGAGAGAGATGCAAAATTTTTACGTGGAAACCTAAATTGGGACAAACCACATAGAACAATCTCAAGTATATGAATGAGCACCAACTCAAATTAAAAAGTTTGTAAGCATCAACTTATAAGAGCACCAACCCCTTTGCTGAGCACCAACACAATAACTATATCTGAGCACCAACCTACAAAATCACCAAACCTTTGAAAATATTTGTAAGCACCAACCCATAGGAGAACCAACCCCTATTATGTATAAAACACAACTATCTCTCATGTTTCTTACTCAATAAATGATAGAACTCTACAATATCTTTTTCTTTTCTCTCTTCAAAAACAAATATAAATCATGCACTCTCTTGAATATTACAAATGGCTTTTCAAGCCTTTATTTATATGTTTGCAAATGAACTTTGGAATTCACCCTTTTCGACTCTTCAATCCTCATGGAAAATGGTGCCAAACTTTCATGACCCTTCGTATCCTTGCATTTGAAAAGTCATATGGTGACCCTTCATAAGCAAATTCATCTTTTCCTCTTTTGTCTTTATCTTGGTGACTTTTTGTATTCCTCAAAGTGTCCCTTCATGGAAAAATGTGCCATACCCTATTTTGTCTTCCACATGGTGACTCTTTAAGTTCATCAAGATGACTTTTCATGAGAAAATGCATCCCATTCCTCTTTTGTCTTTTACCCCATGACTCTTTGATTTTTCCATGGGCCCTCTTTTGACTTATATGCAACCAAAAATATATTTATTAATATTAACACACATTAGCCAAGATATGAATATTAAAAATGCCATTAAATGTAATGGGGCCTTTATCACCAATAATGCTAGACCTTTGACATCAATGACAATATTTCCAACAATCTCTCCCTTTGTCATTAGTGAAACTCAAACTAAAACTACCATATCCTAAAACCTACATGTACTGCCATCTAGAAAACATACAGTAACTCCCCCTTACTATAGCAACCTATACCTATTCCTTATACCTATTTTTATACTTATACCTATACTTGTTTATGTTCTCCCCCTTTGACATCAATGGCAAAGGGCCTACCTAGAGCTAACACTTAGCTCCCCCTTAACTAATGTTAAACCTCAATGGTAGGAAGTATAATAAATTACTTCCAAATTCTCTCACAAATACTCAAATGTGTCTTTTGGTAGTGCCTTTGTGAAAATATATACAATTTGTTCTATAATACTAATATATTCTATCTTAACTTGTTGATCTACAACCTGCTCTCTCAAAAAGTGATATCTAATGGGAATATGTTTTATTTTTGAATGCATCACTAGATTCTTCTAAATATTAATAACACTTGTGTTATCACAAAAAATATAAATAGGGTCATCATATTTTACCTTGATATCTTCTAAAATTTTCTTCATCCAAAGCACTTGAGTAAAACATAATACCACTACAATATATTATGCTTCAACTGTAGAAAGTGATACTAAATCCTACTTTTTGCTTAGCCATGATACTAAGCTATCACCAAGGAAGAAATATCTTCCAATTGTACTCTTTCTATCATCCAAGCAACCTACCCAATCTAAATTTGTATAAGTGACTAAAGTGAAATCTCTACCTATGGGATATCACAATCCGTAATCCTTTTGACCTTGATATATCTAAATATTCTCTTCACCAACTAAACATGACTATCTTTTGGAGCTGATTGATATCTTACAACCATACCTACTACATGCATGATGTTTGGCCTCAATGTTGTCAAATATAAAATATTACCAATCATAGATCTATACAAATATTGATCTACAATAGGTGAATCTTCATCCTTTCTCACCTTATTTATTGTACACATTGGTCTACTATTTGGTACACAATCCTCAAAACCAAATTTATTCAACATTTCCTTGGCATATTTAATTTGAGATATGAAAATTCATTTATATGACTGAAATATTTGCAATCCTTAGAAAAATGATAATTCTCTAAGCATAGACATCTCAATTTTTTTGGTATATTATCAAAAAATTCTTTTGTCATATTTTCAATGTTTCCTTCAAAAATGATGTCATCAACATATACCAAAACAATCAATTGATGCTCACCTTCTATTTTGATGTAGAGATTATGATCAACAAATCCTCTCTTGAAACCTTGATCATGAAGGTACTTATCAAGTCTTGCATACCAAGATTTGGGAGCTTATTTAAATCCATATGATGCTTTCTTTAATCTGCATACATGGCTACTAATATTTGAGAGAATAAATCCCTCAAGATGTTCAATGTAGACCTCTTCTTCTAGATTCCTATTTAAGAAGGCATATTTGACATCCATTTGAAACACTTTGAAAATTTTAAACACTGCATATGCAAGAAACATTTTAATAGCATCTAGCCTTGCCACTAGTGCAAAAGTTTCTTCAACATCTGTTCCCTCAATCTGAGCATATCCTTTACATAATAATCCTGCATTATTCTTGGTCACTTCTCCATTTTGATTCAACTTATTTCTATAAACCCATTTTGTTCCTATCACATTGTGATCTTTTGGTCTAGCCACTAATTCCTAAGTATCATTCTTTTTTATCTAATTTAATTCTTCATCCATATCCTTAACCCAATTCTTATCATGTCTAGCTTATGAAAAAGTTATGGGCTGAATTTTGGATAATAAAGAGAAATTAACTTGCTCAGATTCACTTACCATCACTCTTCTAGTTGCAAATTCCTTCATTTTATGTTCCTAATGATGTCACTTTCATTATTATTTCTCTAAACATATTTGGATGGATTTTTGTTGTCCTTTTTCTCCTTCTTCTCATCTTCATCTGATTCTTCAAAATCTTCATCTTCAATGATTTTAGGAATGTTTATTGGATCACTAATTCTTTTTATTCCATCTTCTTCTATCTTGACACTTTCACTTCCAAAAACTTTCTTGGTTCTTTTTTTATAATATTTATAAGCTTTACTTTTTAAAAAATAACCAAAAAATATACCTTCATCTACTCTAGATTCAAACTTCCCAATTTTTTCACCAGTTCTCTTTATGAACCATCTACTGCCAAAAACTTTGAAATAATCAATTATTGCTAGTTTATCTTTCCATAGATCATAAGGAGTCTTGTCACTATTGACTCTCAATAATGCTCTATTCTAAATATGCATTGTTGTAGCAACTACCTCTCTCTAATATTTATCTAGTATCTTGGATTCATTTAGCATTGTCCCCACCATCTCTTAAACTATTCAATTTCTTCGCTCAACTACTCCATTTTATTATGGAGTTCTGGTTGTTGAATAATGTCTATTTATTACATGGTCTTCACAAAACTCAATAAATTGATTTGACATGAATTCTCCTCCTTGATCTGATCTTAGAAACTTAATATTCAAACTAGTTTCATTCTCAACTAATGTTTTGAATGTTTTTAAATGTCTGAAAGCTTCTAATTTTTTATTTAAAAACATTACCCAAGTCATATGTGAAAAATCATCAATAAGCAACATGAAATATTTCTCACCTTGATTACTTTGAGTTCTCATAGGTACACACAGATCAATGTGAACAAGGAATAACATCTGAGTAGTTGAGTATTCTTTTATTTTGAACTACCTTCTGGCCTACTTCCCATGCTGACAAGGTTCACAAATCATGTTGGATGGCTTTGTAATCTTTGGAATATTTCTAACTTCTTGATTTTTGCTAATGTTGACAAGATTATCATAATTATTATGTCTTAGTCTCCTTTTTCATAGCCAACTTTATTCAATCTGACACAAACATCTTTGACTTTTGATGTTTGATAACATATATAAATTATTACTTGTTATCTGAGCATCTACAATCAACACATCTAAACATTTTTTCCTAATTTCACAACTTTCTACATAAAACTCTAGTGTGTGCCTCTGATCACACATTTGACTTATACTCAAAATATTATTCTTAAGACCTTCTACATATAAAACATTTTTAGTTTTATTTCTACCATTATCCAAACTTAGTTTACCTTTTTTGGCAATTCTGGCAGTAATATTATCTCTAAATTTCACTATGCCACCATTGATATTCTTCAAGGTTATGAAATTCATTTTTACTCCTATCATGTGATTTGCACATCCACTATCAATGAACCATGGATTTTATTTATTTCTTGCATGCAAAGTTTTTTGTACCAACATAGATTTTTCAATTTGTTTCTTCTACCATGAACTTGTTTGAACTTTCTTCTTGATGAATGGAACCTTGAAACTCTGGTCTTTTTTGACTAACTCAAACATGCTTCTATAGTAACGAGATATGTGTTTGAAGTTGTTATATTTGTAACATATTAAATCCTCTTCATTAAATATTGATAAAGGAGAAAAAGAGTTGTGGCTTTTAATTGACTCTGCATGACTTTCCTTCTCCTTATTTCTGAAATTGTTAGCCCTTTTTTGACATTTTATTTTCTTATGACCATATCCATTACAATAAAAATAGTAACCATAAAAATAGGACCTATTTTTGTATCTCTAACCTGGTTGCCTTTTGTAGCTCTATTCCCTCTAGCCTTCTTTGTTTGAGATGTCCTCTATATTCTTAACTTCTCCCCTTTTTATTTCCTCTTTTGTAAAAGATTCAACATAGCTCTTTCTTTTTTCCTTGTTTTTCAAAGTAGTGACCTCCCATTTCCCTTTTTAAAATATAATACCTATATTATCTGATATTGATATTTGATTTTCTAATATCTTATTCAACATATTAGTGTTATTCTCAAATTTTGAATCATTGGCTATTCTATCATTGATTACTTTATTTGTTTTCTCAAGATCTACTTTTAAAGAAGCAATTTCAATAACATACCTTTCACATTATCTACTTAATATTTGCAACTATGTCATTAGATATTATTCATTCCTCTTAGCTTATTCAAAGTGTACTTGTAGATATTCAATTATTTCCTTTGACTCCTTTTCATTTTTATCAATTTAGAGCTTTAATCTTTGATTCTTCTTTTCAAAAGATTTTAACTCTTCTAAGGCACAAATGAGTTATTCTTCCAGATTCACTTTAGCTTCATCCTATTCTTCTTCTTGATCAACTATAATTTTGCTTACAGAGGCATATTCATGTATGGCCATGAAAATAATCTCTTCTTCTTCTAAATCATTGACTCCACTATCTTCAGCTAAACTAGGATCTTCAGAATAAAAACTCTTCTTCTCAAATTCTTTATTGAATTTTCCTTTGAAATTATTCTTGTATGTATAATTTCCTTCTTCATTTTCACCACTACCCTTATCTGGGCACTTAGCTACAAAATGTCCAATATTTCCACAATTAAAACATTTAAAACGTAATTTTTCTTGATATTTACTGTTGACACTGGAAAGTGCACCCAGCGGTAGGAAAGCAGATTCCTGCCCTCTCCCCGCAACATGGAAACCCCTCTCTCACCTGTGGGACAGTGAAGCAGGAGAGGGGAGTCTCTAGATATGGGCTAGTTCCCTCTGATGTATCTTGTTTGCTTCAGGTAACGCAAAATATAGGTATATAGGTATACTGAGGGGGGGATGAAAAAGGAAAGAAGTGCAAGAAAGCAAACAACGTACTCTAAAAGAGATGATACACCAAAAACAAGTTGACCTTCCACGTCCACTCTCAGAATCAGGGAAAAACATACATACACTCAGATCTGGTAGAAAAGACCAGGTCTCTGGGATGACAGGGAGGTTCTTATGGAAAGCACAAGAAAAGGGACTCACCAAGGTGCTGAAAAATACACACTGTAAGTGACCTCACCTGTTCCATACCTCCAGAACAGAACTCTACTCCTGGCAGCAGCAGACAGTGGCACTTTGTAGATCACAGGTTTGCTGGTGTTGAACTTGTGAGAGCATCAAGAGACAATGACTGGACACAAATTAACATTCAATGCATACACTGAAAGATCCATCCAAAATAGAGGTAAAAACTGTCTTTTATTGATTCAGGTGGAAAATTTGGAGAGCAATGCTCTTTACAAAAGTGAGGAAGATCTTAATAAATGGCTAAGTCTGAGTATTTATAGCAGAAGAGCCAAGAGAAGTTTCATTGAAAAGCATGAAAAATACTATTGATGACATCACAAGTCTGCCAAGGCCATGCTTGTTGCCTCGTTTTGCGTGTTGGTCTTCTCCGGTGGCTGGGCGAGCTTTTTCTTGTGCACTGCAAGTGAATTTTGCCACCCTTGTAGTGGGCAGCAATTTTGCCGCCCTTTGCATGGACTTTATATAGAACACTTGCCGACGTCGGCCGATAATCTACCGACGGTGGCCGTATTGCTGACGTCGATTCGTGAAAGCTGCCGACATCGATAGAATTATACTCTGGGCGGCAATTTCTCCTTCCCTGCCATGGGGCAGGGTTTTCCATTTCACCACCTTAGGGCGGAGTTTTAAAATTTGCCACCATAGGCAAGCTTTTTCATTTCACCGCCATTGTTCTGCTGACGTCGACTGTTCTGCTGATGTCAGCTCATGTATGGTGTCGACGACAGTAATATTACCGATGTCGGCTGATGTCCACGGCCTCTTGTGTTGTGGGCAGTGAATTTGCCACCCTCTGCATATTTTTTGTAGGTGGGCTCATTTTACCCATCCTTGTAGTGGGTGGCAATTTTGCCACCCTCTGCATTTTTTCCTGCCCTCTTTTTCCCTAAGTGTCAAACATTCCAGCTTTTTCCCTCTTTCTCTCCTGGACGTGAACGTCTACAGACTCTGCCTTTTGCTACCTTTCATGACCAATGCTCTGCAATGATGCTGTCAAAACCTAAAGGTGGGCCTTGTAACACGAAATGACTGGCCATGTGAAGCAGGTGTAAGAGGTGATCAGGATTTTGCCTGAGGGGCAAAATTGGGTCAACAAATTGGTGACTCACGGGGGAAGCGTGCCTGCTATGCTTAGAACCCAGTTGCCTTACATATCCATTGGGTGCAGAGTCGGATGGTCACTTTGAAGATGGTTTACAACAGCTCAAAATATCTCAGAATCAAAATACAAAAATTACCCCCACTGCAAAGGGAAACACACAAGACTAAAAAACAACTAACTGTGCAAACTGCACTTAGGGAAAGCAGGGAAGACAACAAGGGAAAACTATGTACAATCGAACCAAAATTTAGTGGCAATGCTTCAGATGTATCCCATTGACTGGGATACGCAATTCTTCACCGTCCAACCTGGAGAGCTAAAATGCATTATGCTGCTTGCACTGAGTAATCATGTAAGGACCGCTCCAGAGGGCATCAAATTTTACACGTTTTCCAGGCTTAGCTCTATTCTCGTCCCATTTTAAGACAATGTCTCCTTCGGCAAAATTCTTTGACGAAGACTTCTTGTCGAAATGTCTTTTCACCTGATGCTAGTGACTGATCATAGAGATCATGGCCTGATTCCTTACCTCTTGGAGCTCCATTAGTTCACACAATCTGACCTCCATGCTATTTCCTTCTTCTAGCTGTAGCTGATGAGTGAGGTCTAGCGCTGGCAATTCAAGTGAGATAGGAAGCCTTGCTTCCCTTCCATATACAAGCGTGTATGGAGAATTTCCTATTGATCTTTTCAGGGTGATTCAATCGGCCCATAGAGCTATTTTCAACTTGGCATGCCAAGTTTTCTGATTTTCTTCCATGGTCCTCTTTATAATCTTGATCAAATTTTTATTAGTGGACTCAGCTAGTCCATTCCCCTGCGGGTAGTAATTTGATGAGGTGCTGAGGTATATACCATACCTTAGCACCCATTCACTAGTTTTTATTCCCAGAAAAGCCAAGGCATTATCTAAAATTATAGTGGCTGGGACCCCAAAACGTGTCACTAAGTCCTCATAGAAATCTAGGACTGCGCTTTCATTTGCTTCCTTCAAAGCAATGGCTTCCACCCACCTAGTGAAATAATCTATAGTAGTTAGGACCCACTTGTGTTCGGTGTTAGAGGGAGGATTGATCATCCCTATGAAATCCAGGCCCCACTGCATGAATGGTTGTTCAACTTGAATGGGCTGTAGGGGCATGGCAGCCAATCGCTGCTTTTCGTCAAAGAGTGCACACTTCTGACACTTTCTTACCCAAGCATGGGTATCCTTGAAGAGAGTGGGCCAGAAATAGCTAGCTCTCATTATTTTTGCTGCTGTGGTCTTAGGGGCAAAATGGCCGCCTGCTGGCCCATTGTGAAACTCAGCCAATACCTTGTCAGCCTGACTGGAGTCAATGCATCTCAGGAGAACCCCAGAGAGATCCTTCCTAAATAATACTCCATCAATCAAAACATAGGGAAGGGACTGAAGTTTAAAATACCTTCTTCTAGCCCTATCGAGACCTTATGGACATTCGCCAGTAAGAAGAAAATGCCTCATGTCCAGTGTCCAATCTCTTACGACAACTGGTTCTTCTAAAGTGGCTGCGTCATGGATCAGCAAGCTATCTTCATCCTTTTGTCTCAACTCTATGGCTAGTTGTTCACACAGGCCCCTTCCCCTCACCAACTTGGTGATTTTGATGTCTATGTCATACTCCATTACCTTGGTGATCCATCCCGCTCTGTTTTTGTTTAAGTCTCGATTGGTCAAGAAATCTTTGACGCTAGGATGTGGAACCATGAGATGGATCTTGCTATTTGACAACATATATCTGAATTTCTTCAGGCTGCGCACTACTGCCAGGACTTGCTTCTCTACATAGGTGTACCTGGCTTCGAAGTCCTCTAACCCTTGGCTGAAGAAGGCAAGTGGTTGCTCAAGGTCATCACTGTTTGCTTGGGTAAGCATGGCAGATATTACTTCTCCATTGCTGAAGGTATAGAGATTGAGGTCTTTATTGAAGTTGAGGCTGATTAGAGCGGGAGCCTAGGTTAAACCCTGTTTGATAGCTTCAAAGTTGTCCTTCCTTGGCATTGTCCATTTGAATTCTTCACCCTTATTTAGCAAGGAGGTCAAAGGTTTAACTATTTCAACAAAGTTTGAAATGAACCTCCGAATGAAATTTATCCTGCCAAAGAAACTCTGAAGGCCTTTTTTGTGTTTTGGTAGGGACATCTCCAGAATGGAGTGGACTCTTTCTGGGTTGATAGACAAACCTTTCTTGGACACAATGTGGCCAAGAAGTTTCCCCTCATGAACCGCAAAAACACATTTATTTGGGTTTAGGGAGATGCCAAATTCCCTGCACCTCTCAAAAATCTATTTGAGGTGCTTCATATGCTGCCCTGCCTCTTTGGAGAAAACGGTTATATCATCGAGGTACACCAGCATGTTCTTATTTATCAAGCCACTAAAAGCCATGTCCATGGCTCGCTGGAAAGTAGCACCAGCATTGGATAGCCTGAAAGGCATCTTTTGGTAGGTGAACATTCCCCATTTAGTGGTGAACGTTGTTTTGTATTGGTCAGAGTCTCGCACCAGAATTTGATTATATCCCAAATAACCATCCAGGAGGGAGAAGCATTCAGAACCAGTTACCTTTTGGAGGATCTGCTCCATGTTTGGAAGGGGATAATGATCTTTTAAAGAGACTTTATTAAGGTCTCTGAAGTTGACGCACAGCCTGATCTCCCCATTTTTCTTTCTAACTGGAACTAAATTGGCCAACCATGAGGAATGTTTGATCGGAAATATAACGCCAAACTCAATCAACTTGACCAATTCTTTCTTCATGAGGAGCTCGACCATCGGATTTACAGGCCTCTGCTTTTGTGTGACTAGTTTTGTGCCTTCATCTAATTCAATAGTGTGCTGGGCGAGCCTTGGATCGAAGCCTTTCAAGTTGCTATAGTTCCAGGCGAAGACGTCAGTGAACTCCTGACACAACAAAATGAAAGTTTGTCTTTCTTGAAATGTGTAGACCTTACCAAGCGCTAACAACTTGTCCTTGAAGATTTCAACTTCTTCATAATTCTCTTCTTTGGTAGTGATGCATGCTTTGTCATCTCTTAGTTGGTATTCTCCATTGAAAATACTTCAAGTGTGACCAGACCCTTAGGGAGTTTATTGTTCTTCAATTGAACAATCTGATTTCCATATTGTTGTTGCAATTTCACTTGATTGTGGACCGCAAACTCGGCTTCTTCCTGTAGGAAAAGAGCTATTTGTTGGTCGCTTTCGAAGACCTGCTAATTTGTAACATTATCTGGAATTGAAGGCTGAACCACTACCTTTAAATGGCGCGAACCACAACCCCTGCTTATCTCTTTTGAAACATCAAATTGGGCACCAACAGCTGCCAACCTGTCAGCCTATTTATTCTATTCTCTGGGGATCAAAGTAATGTTAAGAGCAAGGAAATCCTCCATCAAGTCCCAGACTCTATGCTTGTAAGACTTCAGTAAGGAGTTCTTGGTCAGGTTTAGGCCTCTGATTTGGTTCACAATTAATTCACTGTCCCCCAGGATTTGCAATTTCTTGATCCCTCTCTTTATTGCCCACTCAAGTCCATGAATCAAAGACTCATATTCTGCAACATTACATGTGCAAGAAAATTGGAAACAAAAAGCTGAAAAGTACATTTCTTTGGAAGGGGAGATTAACATTGCCCCACCACCAGCGCCCCGTTTGCTTCTGGAACTGTCGAAGTATAGCTGCCATAGGCCAAGGTCTTCTTTATTCTCCTTCATTATATTGGGCATGGTGGCACTTTCTTCATGCAAGCAATAGATGCCAAGATCTATTTCTTCAATAAACTTGTAAGGATCGTGCTCAAAGTTATCGCTTCCCCACTCATCCAAGAGTAGATCTGCGACTCCTTCAAGAGCAGAAGATGAAGATTTGTCTGTCTGAGAGTCTTCTGGATCAATGATAGTGTAACTGACATTCGCTGCCTTAGGCGAATAGGGCTCTAGGTGGTCCTTGTAGAGTGGCTCAAATTCGATTTTCACTTTAGTTTCGTACTTGGTTCTGAAAACCAGGTATGTCCAATTTGCTGCTAGATAGCCCCCTATCTTGGACGTAAAGTCCCTAGACAAACATATTGTAAAATATGGAGGAACGTCTGCTACCACTATATCTTGGGGGATTGAGAATGTCGGGCAGGCATGCAATGTTAAACTCAGTCCCTTCAGGACTCTGATTGTCTTCGCAGGTGTTCCATCGAGTTGCAAGACTCCTCTATTTATTGCTTTGTACTTTAACCCCATCTTATCAGCAATGCATTTAGGCATTACTGAAGTGCTGGCCCCGCTATCAATTATGCAATTGTGTACTAAAAATTCTCCTATGATCAAAGATACATAAAAAGGGGGAGTCTTTTCTTCTTTCTTTACCTGACCTGGAGCAGAAGGCTGCCCATTTGTCATTAAGACGTTATTAGGGTCTGGCAGGATGGCCTATTGATCTAGCTCATGCAATTCTTTCTTCAATACTTCCTTTTGTCCTGAAAGAGACAACAAATCCCATAGAGAAATGTTCACATGCAATTTCTTCATTTGATCAACTATATTAACTTGGGGGCTGATTCCCTTCGTGCTCTCCTTTGGGTTGATCCCAGATGGAATTTTAGACTGAGGAGCTGGAGGTATAGACGATTGACCAGGAATTGGGGCCCTTTGAAAAGGGTGTGGTGGAGGATTCATTGTTGCCTGAGGGGAAGCTTGTGCTTCTCCAACTGATCTTCTTTTAAATCTCGTGTTGGCTGCAATGCAATCAGCCTGATTGTCTGCAGCGCCCCCATGATTAATTGCACATAGCTCGCCTTCTTTGTGATTTATCAGGGTAGAATCTGGCTGAGTTTGATTGTTACTCGTGCTGCACTGGGCTGGAAACTTGAAAAACTGAGAAAAATCAGCAGCCTGATTTTCTGAATTTTGGAAAAAATTGACCATATCATTCGTGTGGGTGACTTGCTCTTGACTTTGTCCCATGGTTGAATGACCTGGCTACTCCTGCACTAGATTGTTCTGAGTAGGCACCATGCCTTTAGATGACGAAGAAGGGCATGAGTTATAATTTTGATAAGGCCTGGTTGTAGTGAGCTGCCTCTGACCTTGGTTATAGTTTGGAAAGGGGGGTCTAGGGGCATGGCCATAATTTTGATAACCCTGATTTGGCTTGTGGTTTTGAGCTTGCTACCTTTTAAGGGAAACAAGTTCATTTGACATGCTCTGCAACAGGCCCTTAACTTCATTTAATTCATTGGATGGAAAAGCCTCTGGTTTCTCAATGACAGGTAGGGGAACAATTGTAGGAGTGACAACCTGAATTGGGGGGAGTGGTTCTGGGAAAAGTGGCATATGAGGCCTAGGGGCAATTTTCTTGGCTTGAATTAAGCAATTTTCAGTTGTAATGGCTATGTCGTACGCAACTGGCAGGATGTGTCCCCACATAGATTGGATCATCATAGCAATGTCACTATTTAAAGCTTTTAGATAGTACAAGAAAGCGTAGCTGGGAGTCGGTCTTACCAAGACGGGAATTCTATCCCAAGTCTTTTAAAACCGCGTGTTGAAGTCTTGCATATACTCATGCGGAGCTCTCTTTATAGTTGTCAGTTGCTCTGCAAGAGAGAGGCCATCACTTTTTTCTCTAAAATGATCAGTTAAACAGGTGCCCAATTCATTCCAAGAATGTATGGAATTCACAGGCAAGGTGCCGTACCAGTCGAGAGCTTTCCCTTTTAGAGACAAGGCTAACAGTCTGATGGCAATATTCTCTTCTGTTATATTGTGAATATTGCAAAGGTTGGCAATATTTTTTATATGCTCAACCACTGTAATAGGTCCCACTCCATCAAAAGAAGGCACATTTTTTAAAGTTGTTCTTGGGATCGGATCATAGCGTGGGAGGTTTAAAGGGCTCTCACCATGAAAAGCTGCAAAAGGCAAGGCCATGGCTAGAACAGGTTGTATTTGTGGCTGAGTTGGGTTGGTATTTTTAGCAACAAGTCCAGGAGGGTTTATTAGTGGATAAGGGTGAGTTCTTTCAAACCTGAGCCTTTTAACAGAGTTTAAAGGTAGCTCAATGAACTTAAAGGGGACCCTTCTTGAAGCTGACCTTGTGGTAACCTTTGGCATAGAAGTTTAAGTGACTGGTCTTAAAATGAAACACTGAGATCTTACCAGTGGAGTTGCCAGATGCTGGAAATCTTTGAAATGACTGTAGCAGGACCAACATCAGTCCTGAAATACTACTGTGTTGAGAAAAGGAGTCCCACCAGGCATGCCAGAACTGTTGACGCTGGAAAGTGCACCCAGCAGCAGAAAAGCAGATTCCTGCCCTCTCCTCGCAACATGGAAACCCCTCTCTCTCCTGTGGGATGGCGAAGTAGGAGAGGGGAGTCTCTAGATATGGGCTAGTTCCCTCTAATGTATCTTGTTTGCTTCAGGTAACACAAAATATAGGTATATATGTATACTGGGGGGGATGAAAAGGGAAAGAAGTGCAAGAAAGCAAACAGCGTACTCTAAAAGAGGTGATACACCAAAAACAAGTTGACCTTCCACGTCCACTCTCAGAATCAGGGAAAAACATACATACACTCAGATCTAGCAAAAAAGACCAGGTCTCTGGGATGACAAGGAGGTTCTTATGGAAAGCACAAGAAAAGGGACTCACCAAGGTGCTGAAAAATACACACTATAAGTGACCTCACCTGTTCCATACCTCCAGAACAGAACTCTACTCCTGTCAGCAGCAGACAGTGGCACTTTGTAGATCACAGGTTTGCTGGTGTTGAACCTGTGAGAGCATCAAGAGACAATGACTGGACACAGATTAACATTCAATGCATACACTAAAAGATCCATCCAAAATAGAGGTAAAAATTGTCTTTTATTGATTTAGGTGGAAAATTTGGAGAGCAATGCTCTTTACAAAAGTGAGGAAGATCCTGAGAAATGGCTATGTCTGAGTATTTATAGCAGAAGAGCCAAGAGAAGTTTCATTAAAAAGCATGAAAAACACTATTGATGACATCACAAGTCTACCAAGGCCATGCTTGTTGCCTCGTTTTGCATGTTGGTCTTCTCCGGCGGCTGGGTGGGCTTTTTCTTGTGCACTGCAAGTGAATTTTGCCGCCCTTGTAGTGGGCAGCGATTTTGCCACCCTTTGCATGGACTTTATATAGAACACTTGCCGACGTCGGTCGATAATCTACCGACAGCGGCCGTATTGCCGATGTCGGTTCATGAAAGCTACCGACGTCGGCAAAATTATACTCTGGGCGGCAATTTCTCCTTCCCCGCCATGGGGCGAGGTTTTCCATTTCATCGCCTTAGGGCGGGGTTTTATAATTCACCGCCATAAGCGGGCTTTTTCATTTTGCTGCCATTATTCTACCGACGTCGGCTGTTCTGCCGATGTCAGCTCATGTATGGTGCTGACGATGGCAATATTGCTGACGTCGGCTGATGTCCACGGCCTCTTGTGTTGTGGGCGGCGAATTTGCCGCCCTCTGCATATTTTTTGTAGGTGGGCTCATTTTACCCATCCTTGTAGTGGGCGGCAATTTTGCTGCCCTCTGCATTTTTTCCTGCCCTCTTTTTGCCTAAGTGTCGAACATTCCAGCTTTTTCCCTCTTTCTCTCCTGGACGTGAACGTCCATAGACTCTGCCTTTTTCTGCCTTTCATGACCAATGCTCTACAACGGTGCTGTCGAAACCTGAAGGTGGGCCTTGCAACACGAAATGATTGGCCATGCGAAGTAGGTGTAGGAGGTGACCGGGATTTTGCCTGAGGGGCAAAATTGGGTCAACATTTACTTCTACCCTTTTTTGGTTTGTGAATGAATAGAGCTCCATTTTCATCTTCATCATTGCTATAACTGTCACTTGATTCTTGAATCTTAGCCATCTCTTTCTTTGATGTCTTAAAATTATCTTCTCTTTTTGAAGGTTTCTCTTGTTCAGTCCACATATCATATGCTGTAAGAATACCCTGTAGCTCATCTATCTTTAACTTGGATAAATTTTTCATCTCTTCAATTGCTAAATTTTTTACATCATATCTCAATGGTAGAGATCTCAAAACATTTTTAACCACAATTTATTCTTCTAACTTTTCTCCAAGACCTTGAATCTAATTAACTATTTGATCAACCTATAAAAGATAACTTGCTATATTTTCTTCCTCTTTCATCTTCAAACTCTTAAACTATCTTTTAAAAGTTTGAAGCTTAGCTTGCTGAACCTTTCCATCACCTTTGTAAATATTCTCAAGTTTTACCCAAGTCTCATGATCAAATTTACATTGCATAACTTTAAAAAAATCTGATTCACATAAACCACATAAAATAGCATTTAAATATTTAGCATTAGTTTTATTTGCCTTCTTTTCTACTGGAGTAGTTACAAGTGTCTGTGGCTCTTTATATTCCTCCACCACTGATTGCCAAATGTCAAATCCAAGGGCCATCAAATAAGTATTCATCCTTATGCTCCAAAAAGCATAATTTGTCCCATAAAACAAAGGTGCCTTATTTATATAAAAACCTTCATGTGATCCATCCATTGTGCTTTCCCGATCTACCTTCAAGCTATAAAACTTTTTCAAAATGAACCTGCTCTGATACCAGTTTTTAAACATAGAATATACTGAGGGGGGGTGAATCAATATATTATATATCTTTTACTTAATCTAATTTTTTTCTTTAACCACTTAATTCTACATTCAAGATATGTAATAAAACTAAAACAATAATATGCACCACATAAGAGAGAGAGAGAGACACCAAATTTTTACATGGAAATCTAAAGTGGGACAAACCATGGAGAATAATCTCAATTATATAAATGAGCACCAACTCAAATTACAAAGTTCACAAGCACCAAATTGTAGGAGCACTAACCCCTTTACTGAGCACCAACACAATAACTATTTGTGAGCACCAACCCATTTCAAATATTTGTGAGCACCAACCCATAGGAGCACCAACCCCTCTTGTGTATAAAACACAACTATCTCTTAATGCTTCTTACTCAACAAATGATAGAACTCTACAATATCTCAAGCTTTTCTCTCTTTGAAAAAAAAACAATCATGCACTCTCTTGCATATTACAAATGGCATTCTCAAGCCTTTATTTATAGCTTTTTAAATGTCCTTTGGCATTCACCATTTTTGACCCTTTAATCCTCATGGAAAATGGTGCCAAACTTGTATGACCCTTCATATCCTTACATTTGAAAAGTCATATGGTGACCCTTCATAAGAAAATGCATCCTTTCCTCTTTTGTCTTTATCTTGGTGACTTTTCATATTATTCAAAGTGTCCCTTCATGGAAAAATGCATAATAACCTCTTTTGTCTTCACATGGTGACTCTTGAAATTCCTCAAGATGACTCTTCATGAGAAAATGCATCCCATTTCTCTTTTGTCTTTTACCCCATGACTCTTTGACTTCTCCATGGGCCCTCTTTTGAATTATATGCAACCAAAAATATATTCATTAATATTAAATAAATATTAACATACATTAGCCAAGATATGAATATTAAAAATACCATTAAATGCAATGGGGCCTTTATCACCAATAATTCTAGACCTTTGACATCAATGAAAATATTTCCAACACATTGTATTTTACTAGTCTCTTAAGGGAAACCCTTTACACCATTTTATTAGGCATTATTATACCATTGTCATCTTGATTATGTCTCTTGAACATAATCGATGCCAATTCTACAAATCAATTCATCTAAGATAGTATTTTGCATATTTTTTTATAGATAAGTGAACAAGAACATATTCTTAGTTTAGGACCTTTGCCACACTATTTCAAATAAGTGAATGTAGATAATTATTTGAAATTACTTCATGCTTCACACTATTTTATATTACATTTGCTACTATTTGTAGGCATTTGATGTCTTATCAAGATCTTCACTCTCACCTATTTTTGAACATTGTTAATTATAGTTGGCTTAGAATTTTATTAGAACCTCTACTCTCAGACATGCATCTCCTTGACTAGATGGTCCCACCTTATGCATATTTTATCTCCAAAAAACCAAAAACATTAGAAACACCAAAAACATTAGAACATGATCCATAAAATAACAAAAACATTGTCTCATGCTTTTATATATTGGTATATTTCCATCCCACTATGGTACGCTCTTGAGTTCTGTAAGCAAAGAAACACCAATTCATCTTATCTCATGCACTTACCATTTTACAAGATCATTCTTTTTCATCCCATTAGGTTGTTTTTTCCAAGACCATTCTCATTTGTTTGTCATATATTTCATTTATTCTATAACATCAATCTTGCTGGTCTGATCATTATTTTTCTCCTATCCCATTTCATGGGAGAACTACCTTTAGCTTGATGTTCATGTTAGAACATGCATCCATGGAAATATATAGGCAACGTCCACTTGTCTTGTACATCTAGAGTCAGCTTAACTAACCCCTCCCTTTTATTTTCTTACCCATTTCTTCTATCATTGTTCTTATTTAATTAGGGAATGATTATTGTGTCATTGTTCTTTGTTATGTTTTGGTGGAAAGTAATGGCTCTACTGCATGTGCATGAACTTTTGTCTTTAAACCACACTAACTTGGTTTTTCATTTGTGTGTGTCTATTTGTGTTTTATTAGTTTTTATTTTTGCTTTCACACTTCTCCTTTTATTTCTTTTCCTTTTTTCTTTTTAATACTTCTTGTCTCATCTTGGTCTTGTGTTTCCATATATATTTTTTATTATCTCTTTTGTGTTTTAGAACTTCTTGATGATTCACATGGATCTTAATTATTTATATCTTGATCCTATGTTATAATGTTATTCTTAGACCATTTTTTTTATTTGATTTCTGTTGGTGTCTTGTTTTTTTGTTTGATTTCACTTTTCTCTTTTGTGTTCAAGAATGTCTTGATGGTCCACATGGATCTTGATTATTTATATCTTGGTCTCATGTCGTTAAGTTGTTCTTTCTTTCTTTTTTTTAACATTTTTATTCCTAATTAATTCTTCATTGATCATATCTTTATTTCAAGTCAGGTTCATTTCTATTTATCTTTTTCTTTGTATTTGATTTTTTATTTAAATCTAAATAGTTATAACTCTAGTTTTGGTCATTGTTTTACCATTATCCTTAGTTATAGGTATTCACATTTGAACTAGCTCAGTGTAATTAGAATATTATGTAATTCTAAGACATTCATACTTATGATGCCTAATTTATTTTATTATATCAAGCATTTTATGCTTAGGTTTCAAAGTCTTAACATCAACATCACTCTGATGAATAGTTCTTTAGAACACTTTGCATAATCTATGCTCATAATATGAAAATAAGAACCTAGGTATCATGAATTTTAACACTTGAATCTATTCTTATATGTTCATATCTTTACATACATTGTGAGTCTATTAAGTTCTTGGTTAGTTTTCATCATTCCTCATTCCATTCTCTCCCAAACTTGGGTGAACTACATTAGCCTAAAGTCTATGTTGGAACATGAGTCCATGGAACTATGCAGGAAACATCCACTTGTCTTATACATCTAGAGTTAGCTTGACCATCTCCATTATTCCTTTCATCTCTCTCATCACTTTGTTCAATCTCATATGTTGGGTTTATGTGGATTTATAATCCATTATACCATCGCATGTACGTTTACACCTCACTTTAACCTATTTGTTGGATTGTATCCTTGAGATATTTTTTCTTACCAATTGCCCATGATAGGGCACACCATATAAATAATTTTAGAATAAAATCAGATCTATAGAGTAAAACCATTATTTATTCTTTATCAATGATCAAAATTCACCCTACTTGGGTAAAACTATCTTATCATGATCACATTTGCTTTACTAGGGTAAATCTTATTATCTTATCTTTGGAGACCCCATTCTAGTGGTGCTTTCATTATTGAAGAAAAATGTTCTCTCTTTTCATATAATTACAAAATCTCCCAATTACTTCCCATGATGGAAATATTTAGTGTGCAACTTGTCTCAAGATTGATTAATGTCGTAAGCGCATAACTTGTAATCTCAAATTGGGTACGTTTAAAGTCTGTCCCTTACATTTATGGATTGTATATTTACCATTCCCCTATCTTTGGGTCTTATCATACTTTAATTATATTTTAATCATTTATGGTAATCACGTGTGAAAGAATTAGCTCATTTGGATGTGATTTATTCCATGGGTTAATCTCTCACTCTTTTTTTTTGAGAGTCCATCCTTCTCTTTCATCTTAGTATGTCCTCTCAAGGGGGCATCATGGGTCTATTATAGTTTCTTCTTAACAACTCTATTATTTGAAAATATGTTTCTTCATTTGAATGTCTTGCTACACCTTCTCAAATAGGGGGAAAATATCGAAATCCAATTCCTAACAACATTTATTTTAAAATATTCAATCTTACTCAAATTGTAATCAAATGCACATTTTAGGTCAAAATCATTAAAAACCCCTAAATGGTTTGAACTTTTCATTTCCAAGTGTTGATTTAAGTCAAAGTATACATAAATAGGGCAATTAATTTTATGTGATACCTAACTTTGATCAATTCATTTTGAGTCAAAATGATGATTTCACCTTTTTGTGCTCTAGATAAATCTTTTCTTCTTATTTTTTCGTACATATCATGTACCTTTATTATTTTGTGTTGGAATAATCATAAATGGGAATATGGTTCTAATTAATCTAACATCACCTTCCAATTCTTCTTGAATAAAATGATAACCCAATAATATGATGTTTTGAACATTTTGATTAATTGAGGGCCAATTTCCAAATAATTACATAAATGTTGATAAACCTTGTTTAAGGTTAATTGATCCAAATAAGGAGCTTAAGTGTATTTTACATGAGAGTTGCTAAATATTTATTTTTTGAAATTGATTTCTATTAATTGCATCACCTAATGACATCATCATATGGGGTACCATCCATAAGCCATAGATACATAAAATATCAAGATTATGGGTCTCCCATACCTCATTAAGACCCTTCATGTCTCTTAAATTCCCCTCTATCCCAAATATTTATGAGGTATATTTATGGATTTAACTATATAATTGGATTAATTCATGTCCATACATCTCAATCTTGAGATGGACAGTCATGGCTGATCCTGATCAATCTCAAAAATCTGTAAATAGAGAGGACATGAACATCATTTTTAAGCTTGATTTATGAAAAGTTATAATTCTAAATTATCTCCATAATCCTTTGTGTTGATCATTGATTTTCATTAGAAAGCTTAATTTTATAGGCTATATTGGATATTTCATCTACTTTGAGCCTAGGTTATGCAAAGAATTCTTGAGACATGGGATGAACTACCACCATTGTTGATGAAGAAAAGAACTCTTAATCAAGGGAGAACATGTTTTTGAGTTACAATTGTATGGTGAATCCACTTGGAAAGGTAATAGATATTAATTTCTTTAAATTGTTTATTTATATCTTTTATAATACTTGTATGAATAAATAGGCTAAGTTTTGTTATGTCGTTAATGGATTTTTCATGATTTATTGACTAATGCTTGACTAACTCTCTTTATAATCCTCTCTAAAATTATTTTCCTATCAATATTTAGAATAAAGGCATAACATTGGTGTTTATAAGCCCTAATATCATGGTTGTTATTTTCCTTATAAAAGTGTGGTATAAGGAATCTTCTTGATGGAGTGAAAAGGCTAAAAAATCACACATGGTCAAGTTTCCTACAACATTCACCTATAGTCAGGTGAAAAAAAACTTTGACCAATATTATTGAAGAAGTTAAGAGGTTTTTTAAGGTTTTGAGTTTATTTTAAAGGTTGAATCAATGATTTGAGATTTTCCAAGTGACTATAAGCTAGTTGTGGGATCAAATTCAATGCACACTATCTTATATACACAGTTCTAAGTCTAATGATCATCTATAGGTAGCTCTACATAGGTCTAAGAGATTTGGAATAGAGGTGTTGGAACTCATTTGAGACCTTAATTAAGGTCTAGGAACATGGATAATGTTGTTTTGATAGTGTTAAGGTCAGATATAGCAAAAAACCCTATGGCATTGATCACATATTCTAAAAGTTGTATTTGGGGACAACTTACCTTAGTTTCTCTGAATCATGTTTTACCCATATATTTGGTCTTATCACATTAGAGCATCTTGAGGTCTAGATAGGAATAAGTGTTTACATCATGGAGTTAAAGCATAGGGGAAATTCCTTGATAATATAGAATGGTAATTTTCTCAAGAGAGGGTGATGTAATAAGGCTTTCAATTCAAGTAATCTTTCATTATAGACACTTAGTAATATATAGTGTTTTGAAGCCTAAATGATCTTATAATGTAACATGATGCATTAGTTGTAGGATTAAATTAAAAAGTGACTCCATTTGAGTGACAATGACAATATTGACTGAAGGGGAAATTTAGGGAGTTTATATGCAAGGTTTTGACTCAGGTGAGCATTATAGGTTCCCCTTTTTTTCAAAATGGCATCTATAGTTTGATTATAGAATAATAATACATGGGAAAAGGCATTTTAGATGTTGGCATGACCTATGGGAAGAGATGAACACTTAAAATTGTATAATGAACTTAATGACTTAAATAAAGGCCTAATGCATGAATATCAATGTCTAAAACATGTACTTTTACCTATAGGAGACTCCAACCTCAATTGAGATAAGCACCTACAACACCTACAGTCAGACCAATTCATGCAAATGGATAGAGGTATATTGAGAAGGTTGACAAAGATTGATGTTGAATTAACCATGTTAGGATCACCTTCATAGTGTTGACATCAACCATATCACATGATTATCACATAGGAGAGGTATAATAAAGAAGGTTTCAACCTACAGTCATAGTTTAAACCCTGCACAATCATTAATTTGGTAAGTATATCTTGAAGTATTGTGAAGTTAAGGACCCTATAAATGTGATCCAGACCTAAAGATATATGTAAATGGTCCTCAAGACCTATTATATCCCTTAATATCCTTAGTTTGTCTAGGCAAACATGGGAAGTTTCATTTATTTTGTCTCAGAAAGAGGGCACTTCCAAGCAAGAAGAGGACTACAGGTTGAGCACATAAAGATTGGGAGGGTAACATGAAGAGTATTATAAAACTAAGGAAAGACATGAAATGTTGTTTTGATAATGGAAAAAGGTGTATAATAATCTACAAGAAACATTGATGCTCAAAGGAGGTTTTAGGTGGTCAAGCACAACTAAACCTATTAGGCCTAGAACTAGACCTAAAGCCTACAAGGGTCTCGCTTCCATTTATATGACCACAAGACCATTATAAACCATGTGATGACCATTAGGAGAAGATACAATACTATTTTGAACCATTGGTTTGTATGGGATCACATAGAGTTGGTCATTTTGACCTATTTCTATCATAGGGGTGTTTAAAATGCACTCAAAGGCTCGATAAGCCAACTTCGAACACTTACACCTATAAAAATACATTAAATGGTACCTAAATAACTTTGGGAGAGTTTAATGAGTTCCTACATTTAATTTTTATGGCATTTTTTGATAGATTGAAAATCTATTTTTTATGAACAAATTATAATAGTCTAAACATGCTAAAACCCTCATAAACCCTTATTTAAGCCCCAATGGAAAAGATAAGAAAGAAGATACATCCAAGATGGATAGTATGGACTAGAAATGGTTTTGGAATTTTAAAGGACTCTCTCAGACTCCATCACATTAGATTGTTTTGTAACCTACTTATATGGATAGGGTATAAAATAGTGTTTTTCTCAAATTTGTGATTGTTTTATAGGTATAAAAGAAGATGAATAGGTGAGATCCATTAAAGGGGGTCAAATTGGACCCATTATAAATCTACATATTAATTTTAATTATAAATGTTCATGGTAAATTCTTTGCTACACCATCCATCATAGGTAGTATTGGATAGAGATTGAAGATAAGTAATGACTTCTAAATGAGAGATTTATAATTCTACTTTTAGGACCTTTTAAGGTCTAAGTAATGGAATGTAAGGCATAAATAATCTATATATGTGTCTTAACACCTCTGGCATGGATTTTTTTGAGAACCTGAAGGCCACTTGGGTGACAAATGTGAAGAATAAGGCCTAGAAGATTAATGAATGATTGTAGATGGTGAGAACAAGTGTCTATATGAAGGTTATGAGTTAGATATGCATCTGATGACTATTATGGCATGTTTATAACCCCCATAAGATATTTCACATGTGTAAACTCTCCCTAGTGTATTTTTGAGTAGTCAAGAGATGCCTCAGTATGAAGGTAGTGTTGACCAAATTTGACTTTTAGGTCAAATTTGGAACCCTATAGGTAAAAAACTTATTTTTTAGATGTTTTAAGGGTATAATAATTTATAATAGGATATTTTATAGTTATTTTGATGTTATTTAATGCCTTTTAATCCTTATTCATGGTCTAATAATTTTATTTATCACTTTGGGTCATTTAATAGGCTTTTAGGGTTCATAAATGCAAGTGGCATGGTTCCCAAGGTGTCAAGGTGTCCTATTTTCCTTCCAAAAAACCAAGAGGTCATATTTCCTATCAAGAATTCTAATTCAATTAGAATATTATAGGTTATCTAACTAAAGATCAAGTAATCAATTGAATAGGTTGAGTTTGGCACTTGTATGACCCATAGGCAAAGATGACACATGAAAAAATGTCAGGAAAAGCCTCTTCATCTTCCTAAAACTCATAAATTCTTGACATGATCTAGAAGTTTCATTTTAAGCCAAAAACTTTCTACTCTTTCTTTGCCTTTCTAAACATACAAAAGTGACCATCAAGTTTGTGCTTAGTATGAACAATTGAAGAAGTTTCAAGTCAAATGATTTTTTGAGATTATATTAAAATTAGATAAATTAATATACATAAAAATAATATAAGTATTTTTCAACCATGATTTATGAACGATCCCTTACAAGATGACTATGTTTTTTTGCTCACTATTTCTTGCACCCTATAGGTTTTACTCCATTTTGAATAAGTCCATACAAACTAGTTGGTTATGTTAGATCCATAGGATGTTTGATCTCTTATAAATTTTTATCCATTATTATTTTCATGTTTCATGGTGTCTTTATGGGCAAGTTGTCTCATGCTATAGGGAAGTATCACCATTTTAAAGTTTTAGTTAGTTTTTTCCTTGTTAAGAATGGTAGTCTTCTATACAGGTCTCATGTGAATATAATATAGTGTTATCCAGGTATCAATGCCATATTATAATATATTTCCATGTTGGTTTCATCATATCAATCTTTGGGAAACTTATAATCTTGCCATTCCTCATAGTCAACTCTTTGCTCAATTTCACTTGTAGTCACATGTTTAAAGCTTGTCTAACTTGTTCATGGAATTAAAATGAATGTGTATTAGTTTTAAAATTAATTAAGATATGGATAGAGTTAATTTTGATGTTTGGGATGAGTCCAAGATTGTTTTCAATCTCTAAAAATCTAACATAGACCTCTTAAGACCCCTACCAGCTTTGTTTCAGATGTATGCAAGATATTTTCATGTTGAAATGGATGTTTTGGAACTATTCATAAGATATCCTTGATGTAAATAATGTATTTTAGGGAATGGAAATGATTTTGAGTGTCCATGAGGCCTTTCATGTAGACTTTTTCTCCATTTCATGTTCACTATCCACATTCAGCCCATACACACATGTAGGAGCCTTCATTGATGATGTCATGTTGAGAGGTGGAAAGATTGATGTGTTTCAATCTATTAAAATTGATAAGGGTGAAATTGGAATACTTGGTAAAGGAATTTAAGTGTTTATAAACCTATTTATTCATACATCTTACCCAAAATTACATGCTTACTACCTATGTATACTAATGTTCACCTATAGGTGGTACCTTAAAACTATGAAGGTCTTTGAATGGATGTTCTATAGTAGGTTTTGGTCATTTTTCAAATCCTAAAATATGATAAATTCCAAATTAAAAAAAAATGAAACATAAAATGGATAATTTGAAATACAAATAGTTAAGAGGAGGCAAGGACTGAGTTTAGGGAAGGTTTCCCAAAAGTGTGAAAATAGAGGTCCAAGGGGTTTTGTGAATATCCTATAACATGTTTGCCAAGAGAATTAGGAAATATATATATGTGAACCTTGTATCCAATATAATAAATAGGATACATTACAAATATGAGGGTCAAAAAGTGAGGATAATATGGAATTTTGGAGCCTTAAAGTTGCCTAAAAAACATTAAAACCCTATATTCTCATCTACAAGTTTGGAGTTTGAGTGACTATTGATATCCTAATATTGTAAACAAAGCATTATCTCATAATTATAATGGTTCCATTTATTTAATATTGTGAAAAATTTCATGAGAATCATTATTATGATGTTGGAGTATGGTGTTTCAAGTTTTATGGACACCTACAGGTGTCCCATCATAGGACAATGTCCACCTACAACAAAATAGGTAGATAGTGAACTAAACTTGGTGTTTTAGTGGTATTTTAGGCCATATAAGGTGAATGATAGTATGATAATATTATATATGGATATAATTATTCATTTAATGTCTTTAAATACCATGACCAAGATTAATTAAAGCTAATATGTAGCTACATGAGTCAAAAAGGTAGGGGTCACAATCATGATAGGGAAAACTCAGCTTGTGAACTCAAATTGAAAATAAAGGGTGTGAGTAGAGTTAAAATGATGAAAAATAATATTAAAAACTTCATTATATCCATTATTAGTTCCATGATCTCTTGTAAATGTGAATCAAGCCCACATAGACCTCTTAAGGCTCTGTATGCACCTATAACTGAGTGTGCAATCTTGGTAGAAGTTAGGAGATGAAAATGATTTGGAAAATTAAGAAGGTTACAAAAAAATTGAAAATGGTTCATTATTTATAAATAAGGTCATTTCACATACTCTAATACTATTTTCAAATTTATCACCCACTCTTCTTCCTAGCCAAAGGGAGTAGTCCCTACAGTTGCACTAGGAAACCCATGTTGCTCAATGGGTAAGAATGAAGAATTTAAAGGAAAGGAGTGTTTTTGGGTGAATTAAAAGATTAATGATAATTAATTATATGTGGGTAAAATATTGAATATACATAAACATATTGTATTTAACATTGCGGGGTCATTCTTAGGTGGAATTGAAAAATGCAAAAAACAGTCCTTTTTGGAAGCCTTTTTGGGCATTTTTGAGTTGGTTAGGTGCCTAATTTGATGAATAAAGCTAAAATTTAATGTAAAAAGTTTCATTATGACCCATAAAAACTCTTAAAATATTAAATTTTAATTTGGTAATACAGATATACCTCATTGTTTTGTCTCAAAGGTTAACCGATCAAGAAAAATTAGGGTTTGGCAAAATAAGCAAATGAAGCCAAGGAGGGTGAGAAACTTGATAAAATGATTGGGGAACCTCAATAAATATATTTTTAGGTTAAATAATTGTAAATAGGTGTTATAAATCACTAATTCAGGCTCACACCTCTCAAAATGACCAAAATACTATGGCACATAGTCCAACTAGACAAACTTCAATTAGGCCTAGTTGGTGAATGAAAGCAGGAGATGAAAGGAAGTGTCTGAGAGGTTATGTGATGAAAATTTAATATTTAATGAGATGTTATAAATCATAATACACCATACCATCCATGATAAATCAATCTAAATAACCAATACTAGTAGGGTGTATTCTAAGCCTATTAAGACTTGAAGTGACCTAAAGCCAATCAGGGGGTCCACCTTCACTTATAGATCCTAGTGAGTGTTATAGCTATTTGGAGAATGTTTATGAGATGTATTTAGACATATTTGATATTTTTGTAATAAAATAAACCTATATTAAAGTTACCTTTAGAATATAAAGAGTCCAAGCATGCAAGAAAGGTGGAAATAAGCTTGATAAGGTTTGATAAGGTATTTTTAAATGCTCATATCTTTCCTAAGGACATGCATGGAGGAAAAAGGAATTTATAGAGGTTATTTTGGTACCTTAACATCATGTTTGTTTATTTTTTTTAGTTACAATTTCAAGGATCTATGAACAAAGCTTAAGGAAGAAAACTGTCTAAAACCCTTACTAAACCCTTGGAAAGACCTGATTGGGAAAATAAGGCTTGAGATGAATATATATGGTTTGTAATGGACATGAAAGTAATTATATGTTGTAGAGGAATATTTAGGGCTACTCCTAATCAATGTTTGTGCTACCCTACCTATATGGACATAGTACATAATGGATCTCTTTAAAATATTTTGTGTATTATATAGGTCATAGAGACATCTATTGAATGTAATCAAGTTTTGGAGGGATATATATATACTTTTAATAAATACATATGGTAATTTAATTCCTTGGAAAAACTATTAGGTTTTAAAACAATAGTTCTCATCTCAGCCAAACAAAAATTGCATAGTGAACATAATAGTGAGAAGGGTGAAAACTTCAAGTATGAGCCATTTTAAGGTGTAATTGAGTAGTATAAGGACATGGAGAGTCTTGAAAAGTTACATGGATTTTCATGGAAAACTGAATCCAATTTTAAAGCCAAGTGTGAGGAGTGATTGAAAGAGGAGTTTTTTAGACTACAGACAATGATGGCTTAATTCTAGTAGATTTTAGATGAGAAGGACTACAACCAATCCATGAAAATTCATGTATGAAATCCTTAACTCTCATTCCAATCATAATACATATCCATAATTAGTTTTGGGATGTTCAAATAGGTCTAAATCATGAAGGCAATTTTCTGAGCTAAGACAAGGATTTTCATGCCACTTTTCATAAGTTTCATGACTTTTATGGACAATTGGACTTCCTAACATTTCATGGTTCATTTAAAATTTATTTATCATGCATATGTAACCTATTTTATTAGCTTTATAGGTGTTAAAGTGACCTTTGGACTTCCCTTATCTTACCTCTCTCCTAAATGCTATAAATATTAAACTTTTTTACACTTTTGAGAAACCTCTATTGGTTAATGGTGAATCCTTGGTCAATTTTGTATTTGAATGATTCTTGAAGAAATAAAAAAGTGAATTTACCTAATTACATAATATAAAATTTAGTTTTTTTATAATCTTGTTAGTCTTATCTAGTAGAAGATGATCTTTTCTAACATGTTATCCTTGATTATTCACCAAGTGTGTAAAAGATTATTTGTTATAGGTATTTGTTAGTGTTATATTTTAGTGTATAAGTGTTTTATAAAATGTTTATGATTTAATTCTCCAAATTATCATTCATTATCCCTCTTAAACATCAATATATCTCTTGAACCTAGCATATGAAACATTGATGTAGGTTGTGAGTTTTGCGTGGAAAAAGCTTTTATTTTATCTAAGTAGTATAAGTTGATTAAATATGAGGAGATTAAATATTGGTGCATCACCTTTTATATTTCTAATTTTTTATTCTTAAACCTTTCCTTGTGAAGTTGATAAGTGAAAGAGTGTTTCAAAGAGTGCATCAAGTAAACTATCCCTTCTAGAGATTCATCTCACCAAATTGATCACCCAAAACAAGTGATATGTTTCCACTGTGCCACTTGGATGAGGAGAGCTTAGAAAAATCCTCAAATGATGAAAATCCAAGTGATAATAGTGTTTGGAATGCCTGGTGGGACTCTAAGGCCTAGAAGACTGTATAAGATTGGTGATAGTCTTTTTGTAGCTACAAGAACATCTACATTTAGTACCTGGTGACTCCACTAAATTTTCAACTCTTTGGTTATTGATCAGTCCTTAATTTATATGCCAAAGGTGACCATTAGGTCTACTTATAAAGGTATACCATTTGAGGTTGTGTAATTACCTTTGTATTTTGTCAAAAGATTTAGATATGTGAATACTCATCCTTATTCAAGGGAGTTAGTGTTTAAAAAGTCCATGTTTATAATTAGTTCAACCCCTAATACACATAGTCTACATTCCAATATGGTTAGAAACCAACCTTTTATAACCTTCACCAAATCATCTCCTTTGAATCTGGCCCAATATGACCAAATTCCTAGAGAAACCCTTAAGAGTGTTCTATCTCTTAGTGGATAAGGTCCTATTACTCCCATTAAACACATAAAAAAACATAGAAAACTTTTGTAATATCCATAATATCACTCAAGATAATGTGGATATTAAGATATTGGCATTGTCTTTCAAAGGGAAATCTTTAGATTGGTATGGGAATCTACCTCATAATTCCATTACTTCATAGGATGAACTAGGAGATCTATTATCTAAGATGTTTGAAAAGAAGAGTGATTATCTATCACTATTTGAATAATTGACCACTATCAAAAGGACTCAACAAAATTTCATGTAGGATTTTAACTCTAGATTTCAAAAAATATGGGATAGGATCCTATCCCTTATGAGACCTACTCCAAATTATGCCTTTTTGTATTACTTAAAAGTATTAAATAGTGATATTGTTAGGTTGTGGAGCTAAAAGCTTCACTATTATGCAAATGGAGGAGGTTGCTGAGTTGCAGAGCAACTGACATCAGTAGGCCAACTGACGTTGGTCATATCTAGTGTATAGAGCAACTGGCATCGGTCAGAGATCGACTGACGTCAGTCATCTCTAGATAGATAGGGACCGACGTCAGTTGCCTATGCGGTTCCAAAACTGCTAGTTGACAAATAGTTAGTTTAATGAACTAGTTGTTTGCATGTAAAAGACTAATTTTAGTCTTAAGCTATGTTTTTAATTATTGTAATTAGAAAGTCTAATTATTGTTTGCATGGGATCTATATAATAGACTCATGGGGCTGTATTGTAATCAAAGATAAGGAAGAGATCCTTTCGATTGTAAGATCTAGGTTTGCAAGTGTGCAAAACTAGGTTGATCTGTAGGTTGTGTAAGATCAGGTTAGATCTACATGGTAAGTAAGATCATTTGATTTGTAGGTTGTTGCAAGTTCAACAGAGATCTACTTTAAGTACTTTGAGTACTTGTGTACTGGTAGTATTGTTACTAACTGGTGGAGGTGAACAACAACTCTGTGTTTGAGTTGTTTGTTGTGACCGTAATTAAGAGAGAGAACTCTTGAAGGAGAATTACTAGGAGCCCTAGAGGTGTGGGAAGCCTTTGAGGTGTGGGAAGAAGAGTGTGGCATCTTCTTTGTTGTGTTTTCTTTCTGGATGAGTTGAATACAAGATTGTATTGTCTCTCAAATTCTGTGTTGTTTTTGATTTCTAGTTACTTGTTACTTCTGGTTTAGTTCTGTGTTTAGTTGCTTATACAAGGTAATCAATTGTGCTCCTAATCCTAACCAAGTGGTATCAGAGTGAGGTTATAGGAAGTAGGTTTATGTTTGATTATAGGTCACTCTCAGGGGTTTTTGATTGAGTGGGAGTAAAGCAATGGTAGAAGAAAGTAAGCTAAGAATGGAGAAGTTTAATGGCAAGAATTATCTATTATGGAAGATGCAGATTATCTATATCAAAAAGATCTATACTTACCATTGGGTGGGGTTGCGTGCAAGCCCATGGATATGAAAGATGAAGAATGGAAGGTTCTTGATCAGAAGGCTCTAGGATCTATAAGGTTGAGCCTGGCATCGTCTGTGATTTCCAACTCATCATAGGCTAAGACAACAGTAGAGTTAATGGTATCTTTGGTAAATTTATATGAAAAACCCTTAGCTTTGAATAAGGTATTTCTTATGAAGAAATTATTTAATTTGAAAATGTTAGAAGGTGGATCTATACATAGTCATCTTAGTGATTTTCATGGTTTGGTAAACTAGTTAGTTTCAGTCAATATTGTTTTTGATGATGAAATTAAGGCTCTCTTAATCTTATGCTCATTACATGAAAGTTGGGATAGTTTGGTAATGGTAGTTAGCAATACTACGTCTGCTTTAAATATCTTAAAAGTTGATGATGTTGTTAGTGTAATCTTGAATGAAGAAATTCATAGGAAAAGCACAGGTGAATCATCAGGGAATGCTTTAAGTGTTGAAAGTAGGGGAAGGCAAAGAAAGAAGATCAATCAAGGGAAATCAAGGTCAAAGATAGGCAGGAGATCCAAATCCAGTTATGGTAGAGTAATCTGCTAGAATTGTGGAAAGGTAGGGCATGTAAAGAAAGATTGCAGGTTGGTTAAAGATCAACATGAAGGAAATGAAGAAGCAGATGTTGTAGATATTGTTGCACAAGATGCTCTTATATGTTCTTTGGATAAAGTGGAATTTTGGGTTTTAGATTCTGGTGCCTCTTTCCATGCAACCCCAAATAGAGCATCTTTTCATGAATGTGTCCTGGGAGACTTTGGAGAGATTTATTTAGGGGATGGTTAGCCTTGTCAAATGGTTGGCAAAGGGAAAGTGTAGCTGAAATTATAGGCAGACAACACATGGGTGTTGAAGGAGGTCATGCATGTCCTAGTTCTAAATCAGAACTTGATTTATATTGGAAATTTGGGTGATGAGGGATGCATAGTAACTCTCATAGCGGACTCTTGGAAATTTTCCAAGGGTGCACTTGTTTTAGCAAGAGGTAAGAAAGTAGGTACTCTTTATCTATCTACTTGTATTACTGATTCTCCTTTTGGTTTATCTACTTTAGCTATAGATTCAAAGATGTGGCTCCATAGGCTTAGTCACATGAATAAGAAGGGGATGCATGTTCTTGAATCAAAAGGTATGTGTTTAGATCCAAAAAACATAGATCGAGATTTTTGTAAGAAACAAAATAAAGTGAGGTTTCTTGAAACACATGCTACAAGAAAGGATCGGGTCTATTGCACAAAGAGGAAATCTAATGGTTTTGACAAGAACAAGAAAGCCTTGGTGTTCAAGGAGAAGATGACAGATAGAGATCAGTCACAGGGGATGAATAATTATAAGTAGGGTAGTTTCGATAGGGTTTTGATCTAAGGTAAGCTCACGAGTAAAAAGTCATCACTCACAGGAAAACATAGTTACCGATGTCAGTAAGGTGGAATTGATGTCAATCAGGCAAGCATCGACATCAGTCATGTGTAGACTAAAGAAGTTAGTGGTGTCGGGTAGGTGGTGACTGATGTCGATCAAGGAACTAGCATTGGTGACCAGGTGGACACTGACGTCGGTCAGAGAATTGCCATTAGCAATTAGGTGGGTTTGACATCGGTCAGGTGTAGACCAAGGTCGACCAGGGAATGGATTTTGGGTGGATAACAAGTTGTCAAGGCATCTCAAACACTCGTGAGGAGGATTGAAAGTGTAAGTAAGCCTCAAATTCATTATTCCCCTTATTTAAACTACTTGTTGTTCACTGATGGTCAAAAACTAGGAAGTTTTAAAGAAGCAGAGTAAGTAGAATCTAAGAAATAGTGAGAGCATGGCATGAATGAGGAAGTTGATTCCTTGGAAGAAAACCAAATGAGAGATTTGGTAGAGTTTCTAGCTAGAGAGAAAACACTAAAAGATGAATGGATCCCTAGGTTAAAGAAGAGAGAGAATGGACATGTGAGACAGAAGGCCAGGTCATATGGTCTTGAGCAGGCTGTAGGACAATGGAGGTTTGACAGGTGTATGACAAAGTAGGGCTTTAGTCAATGTCATGGTAAACATTGTGTTTCCTTTACTAGGTTGGATAATATTAGCTACATTATCCTGTTACTATATGTAGTGTGTATGCTTGTTGTAGGGTCACACATGCAAGGAGTTTTTGAGCTAAAGGTAAAGTTAGTTTAGAGGTATGTCATGAAGAATTTGGGAGAAACAAAATTATTTGGCATGAGTATTCCTAGAGACAGGGAAGATCACAGGTTGATGTTGTCTCAAGATGATTGTGTGAATAAGGTAGTGGCGAGGTTCAAGATGCAGGATGCAGAACCGATTAGCACACCTATGGTTGGACAGTTCATAGAATAGTGTCCCAATTCACATGATGAGGTTAAGTACATGTGTACTAGACCTGATGTTGCCCAAGCAGTGGGTGTTGTTAGTGAGTTCATGGCTAATTTAGGAAAGAAGCACTGGAAAGTAGTTTAGTGAATTCTTAGGTATCTGAGAGGGACCAACAATAGGTATACATGAGATACAAGGTCAAGCACTTCTCTACATGGGTATGTAGAATCAAATGTGGTAGGGGACTTGGATAATAGGCATAACACCATATAATGTGTGGTGGTTGGTCTTCAAGATTGAACTTAAAGAGGGATAAAAGCTAGGAAAAAAAATTAGATGATGTACAGGTATAGGTACAGGTGTAACTATTTATCTATAAGTGGGAGATTGTTAGGTTGTGGAGCTAAAAACTTCACTATTGTGCAAACGGAGGAGGTTGCTGAGTTGCAGAGTAACCGACATCAGTAAGCCAATCGATGTCAGTCATATCTAATGTATAGAGAAACTAGCATTGGTCAGAGATCGATTGATGTCGGTCATCTTCAGATAGACAGGGACTGACGTCAGTCGCCTGTGCAGTTCCAAAATTTCTAGTTGATGAATAATTAGTTTAACAAATTAGTTATTTGCATGTAAAAGACTAATTTTAGTCTTGAGTTGCATTTCTAATTATTATAATTAGGAAGTCTAATTATTTTTTGTATGGGATCTATATAATAGACTCATGGGGCTGTATTGTAATCAAGGACAAGGAAGAGATCCTTTCGATTGTCAGATCTAGGTTTGCAAGTGTGGAAAACAAGGTTAATCTGTAGGTTGTGCAAGATCAGGTTAGATCTACATGGTAAGTAAGATCATTTGATTTGTAGGTTGTTGCAAGTTCAACGGAGATCTACTTTAAGTACTTTGAGTACTTGTGTACTGACAGTATTGTTACTAACTGGTGGAGGTGAATAACTTTGTGTTTGAGTTGTTTGTTGTGACCATAATTGAGAGAGAGAACTCTTGAAGGAGAATTAATGGGAGCCCTAGAGGTGTGGGAAGCCTTTGAGGTGTGGGAAGAAGAGTGTGGCATCTTATTTGTTGTATTTTCTTTCTGGATGAGTTGAATACAAGATTGTATTGTCTCTCAAATTCTGTGTTGTTTCTGATTTCTAGTTACTTGTTACTTCTGGTTTAATTCCGTGTTTAGTTACTTATACAAGGTAATCAATTGTGCTCCTAATCCTGACAAATATAGCCATGATGATCCAATCCATGGGTTGGAATACACTACATGGTGACTATGAGATAGCTATTAATTTTGAGAATTGTCTTGTTCAAATAGGGAATTTTTCTCTTAGAATACCAATACCATTGTTCCCTAATTTGTATCCTCCTAGTAAAGTTGCATTACCTACCTTGGTTCCTTTACCTAATAGTAAATACAAGTCTACCCTTACCCCTACCAATGAGATTAATGAAGTCAAGATTTTGTTTCAAAGTGTTATTAATGAATTGGTTTCCCTCAAAAGGAAACAAGATCAAAGTTACATACCTTATCATCCCTATAACCAATTTGGACAAGCAAGTAGGCCTCCTTTTTAAGGTAATGCACAAGGAAAAGGTCAAATCACTCAAGTTAGACCTTGCCAAAGTTATAATCCTAATGTCCCATCATATTCTAAATCTATTTTTCCCACTCAAAACAACTTTGTTCAATAACAACCATGTTATCCTTCTTATTACCAAAATCAAGGCCAAGTTGCATATGCCAATGAAATACATAATCAAGCCATGATAATGCAAGGTAGTCAAGAAATTCAAGTTTCCACTTTTGAGGTGACAATGTAAAATGGAAAAATGTAATTTTATTTGACTCTTATAAATCATTTTGAGGGAGAATTTTGTGCCATTAATTATTTGGTAAATTCAAGTAATATGAATGCTAGTGTATCCTCTAACACTAAATCTAAGAAGAGGGTTGTTGAAGAGACACAAGTGGAAACTCAAGGACCTATTTTGACTCCTACATCACCTCCAATAATATGTGTATATAACTTATATCCTAATTTTTATAATAATTATAAATTTCAAGGTTCAAAACTATCTCCTACACATCCATCTTCACCAGATACACCACAAGGTACTAGTGCTTCCAAAGAGCCTTTCAAGATGATCAATCCTTATATCAATGTTGTGGATAAAATGAAGAAGTTACACATGAATATTTCATTTAGGGATTCATTTACAATACCATGACAAAAATATATCCTTCAAAAAGAATTTATTGGGCTAAGTTAAAAAGTTAGATCAGCTAGGACTAAAAATGGTGTTTTGGTGAATGGAACTCAGCCCATTGATGGACAAGTGAAGAAAATTGATAATACTCCTTTTTATCTATATTTAATCATTGGTGATTACTTAGTTCACAATTACATCATATATAGTAGGGATAGTACTTCAGTTATTCCCAAGTCAATAGTAGATAAATTAGGCCTCAAGTATGAACCAATGGCTAAAGGAGTTATACAATTAGATGGGTCACTTGCAAATACCTTAGGAGTAGTCAAAGATTTGAATTTGATTTTATATTATATCCTAATTTTTCCATCCCTCATGATGTGGTCATTGTAGATTTAAGTCCATACTTTGCTCTTTGTTTGTCAAGAGATTTTATAGCCAAGATAGGTGGATACTTGGCAGCAGTTGGCCATATATGGTTTTTAGGACAAAGTATGGCACCAAAGTAAAGATTGAATCATATCCTATTCACCATAACAATTTAGATCCCTACATGCCTAAATTTTAAAATGGTAATTATGCTATTCTTGATAAGGAAGAACTTCACATCAATCAATCCCTAACTTCTTCTCTTGAAGGAGTTTCTAATTTATATTTAGATGAATGGGGAGCTAAACACTATGAGCATGATACTTAAAAATTCATAGAATAATTTATTATTGGAGTGTATTTAATTCATGAGGAGGATTATTTCATGCCAAATATAATTAATCCAAATGAAAACATGGATGGTTTATGGTAGTTATACTTTGATAGATCAAGAAGTAAGATTAGATTAGGTGGTGGAGCAATTTTAGTTTATCCATATAAATAAAGGCACTAATCTACTTTCAAATTTCACTTTATTTGTACTTGTAATGTGTTAGATATGAGGTAAGCATTCATGGTCTTGACTGGGCTAGGAAAAGAAGTGTGAAAGAGTTACAAGTTTATGGTGATAATGAGTTGATTGTGAATCAAGTAAGAGGCCAAAATTTGACTAATAAATCCTTTCTTAATTCCTATAAGCATAGAGTGTGGGATATTTTGGAATATTTCCAATCCTTCAACATTCAATTTATACCAAGAGAGGATAATAAACATGCTGATAGGTTGGTAATAATTGGAGCTCAGTTTGATGTTCTAAAGGGGATAAGAGAAGATAAGAACCAACCTCATCTCAAAGTGATTGTAAGGCCCTCTATACTTTATAATTTCACTAATTCAAAAATGTTTGATAGTGACCAACAAATATCTCTTTTTATACAAGAAGAGGTTGATTTTTCTTTAAAGAATCAATCCAAACACAATAACAATATGGAGGGAATATTGTATAATTGAAGACTAACAAGCTCTCTAAGGGCTTAGTCACACTTGAGAGTATATTAAATGATGATTATAAGTTTAAGAAGGAAAATTTAATAATGTATACTAATAAATAAAATTATAAGAGATTAAAAACTTCAAGGGTAAATTGGTTGCTCTGGGAAGGTATGCTCTAGAGAGAAAAGATATGTTTTCATTGAGTTATGCAAGGAATTTTCTGATGTCTTTACATGGGAATATAATGATTTAAAAGGATTTGATCCAAACTTAGCTCAACATAACATAGATATAGATGAGAATTATAATCTTATCAAGCAAATACAAAGGCTAATCAATCCTAAGATTGAGCCTCTCATGAGAAAGCAGATTACAAAGTTTATTGAGTCTAAGATCATTTTTGCTATTAAGAATTCATCTTGGTTGGAAAAATTGGTTATATTAAGGAATAAGAATGGGTAAATTAGGTTATGTGTTGAATTTAGAGACTTGAATAGAGTTTCCTTGAAGGAAAATTATCCTCTTCCTTTCATGGAGAAAATTTTGCAAGTTTTGGTAGGTAGTGAAAGGTTCTCACTTCTTGATGGATACTCAAGGTATAATCAGATTTTGGTAAAATAAATTGACTAATATAAGATATATTTTAACATAAATGGGGTACATATGCTTAGCATAAAATTAATTTTGGTTTTTATAATGCTAGATCTACATTTCAACATGCAATGGATATGACTTTTCAAGGTCTAATAAATGATATAGTGTTGGTGTATCTTGATGATATCATGATCTTATCTAAAGATGAAAAGGATCACTTGAATAACCTTAGGTGGATTTATGAAATTTTTAGAGATTTTGTAATCGATCAATCCAAATAAGTGCATTTTTTTATTCATGAAGACAAAAATTTTGTACACATAGTGTCAAAGAAAGGCCTATACATAGATCCTGAAAAGGTGAGTGCAATCTTGGCATTGACTCTGCTAAAACATAAGAAAGGTTTGCAAATTTTATCTAAAAAATTAAATTTCATAAGGAGGTTTATTCATAATTTTTCTAATTTATTCAAGCATCTAACATCAGTTCTATGTAAGGATGAAGTGTTTACTTGGACAAAGAAAAGGAAGGAGAGTTTTGAAGAGATTAAGCAAGTTATTACTCAAGCCCCAACTCTTGCAAGTCCTAATTTATAAAAGGATTTAAACTTATATACATTTGTAAATGAATAATTAATATTTTCCATGCTCACTTAATCAAATTAAGAAAATTTTGAGCAGCCTATTTCCTTCTTTAGTCAAGGATTGGAAGACTATGAGGTAAGTTACATTTATGTAGAGAAACAAGTAATTTAAGTTATTATAAGTCTAAAGAAGTTTAGGAACATATTGTATAACAAAAATATTCATATATTGGTACCTAATCCTAGTGTCAAATATTTAATTTTGAGTAGAGATTTGAATGAAAAAAGGGCTGGTTGGATTACAAAAGTGATGGAGTATGATGTAGAAATCAAGACAACCAAGCTAGTGAAAGGGAAGGGATTATGTGATCACCTTGATTCAAATTTGAAGGAAGAAAAAGTTATTTTATCCCTTCATGATGATATTATCATAGCTAAATATTCATCAATTAGGATTTGGACACAAGAAATGATCCAATTTCTTTAAACTAGTGAGTGTCCACAAGGCCTAGATAGAGCCAAAAGAAGGTACTTTAGATTACAATTTATTCCTTATGTACTTGTTGATGGAGTAATATTTAGAAAAGATTTTTTAGGTGTACTATTGAAATGTATTTAATAAAATTAGGTTGAGAAGATATTTCTTGAGTTTCATGATGGTCTAGCTAGTGGTGACTTTGCTTCAAGAAACATAGCTATTGAGATTATGAGAGCTAGATATTTTTGGCCTAGTTTGTTTAAAGATACCCATGATTACATAAGGAAATGTAAAAAATGTGCTCTCTTTAATGGTAAGAAAATTATTTTAGCCTTTCTTATTCATATAATATAAGTAAACTAACCTTTTATGCAATGGGCTCTAGATTTCACAGGCCTAATCAACCCACATGCTAGTGCTAGCCAAAAGTGGGTGTTGACTACTAAAAATTAATTTACAAGATGGGTGGAGGCTGTATCTCTTAAATAATCAAATTAAAGTTAAGTTTAATACTTCTATGATGGCATAGTGATAAGGTTTGGGGCTTCTTCAATAATAATTTGAGATAATTCATTGGCTTTCCTTAGAATCAAGACAAGTGAGTGGGCTTTGAAACATGGTATTTATCCTAGTAATTTTTCCAAATATTATCCATAAGATAATGGAATAGCTAATTACACAAATATTAATATAATCTATATTATTAAGAGGATAACAGAAGAAAATCAAAGAACTTGGCATTCCAAGTTGAAGACAACTCTTTAGGCTAATGGAATTACCCCCAAAAGAGCCATTGTAAACTCACCATATACACCTGTTTATGGGAGAGAAGATAGAATTACTATTTCACTTGAGTTGTTATCCTTGGATCTCACTTACCAACTAGGGTTGATGGAAAATGAAATCAAGGAGGTCAAATTGTGTGAGCTGATGGAGCTTAAAGAAATAAGAGATCAAGTTATACAAACTATGAGAGATCATCAAGATCAAACAAAGAGGTAATTTGATAATAAATTCATGCTAAGAAGCTTCTAATATGGGGACATTATTATAAAGTTGGATGAAGGTAGGGATAATCTTGGAAAACACACAATGGTTGATGCTTTGTGGAGTAGCCCTTATGTCATCACTCAATGCAATAAACACAATGCTTTCTAACTCTCAAAGTTATATGGAGAGGAGATTCATATCCCAATCAATGGGATATATCTTAAAAATTTCTACTAAGGTTATCCTCTCTCCTTATAAATATATATTATTTTTCTTATTTTCCTTAGGTTCTTATGCACATGCGTGAGTCTTGTTGGTGTCTTGCTTTGTCTTATGTTTGATTGGTGTGTTTTGGTTATTTTGTTTGTGTTTTAGGAAATTAATTTCTATTTGTCTTCAATAATTCATTGACTCCCTATCCCATGTATTGTTAAGGCTACTAGTCTTTAGAATAGTAGGCATACTACCCCTATGAGTCACCATTTTATTGACCAAAATTGACTTTTAGGTCAAATTTGGACCCCTATAGGTAAAAAACTTAGTTTTTTAGATTTTTTAGGGCTCTAATACTTTATTATAGGGTATTTTATAGTTATTTTGATGTTATTTAATTCTTTTTAGCCTTAGTTATGGTTTAATAAGTTTATTTATCACTTTGGATCATTTAGTGGGATTTTAGGGGTCATAAATGCAAGTGGCATGGTTCCCAAGGTGTCCAGGTGTCCTATTTTCCTTAAAAAAATCCAAGAGGTCATATTACCAATCAATAACTCTAGTTTAATCATAATATTACAGGTTATCTTATTGAAGATCAAGTAATCAACTGAAGAGGGTGAGTTTAGAACTTATACAACTCATTGGCAAAGATGACATGTGGGAGAAGGTAATGGAAAACATATTAATATTAATATACTAATCTCAATTCTTGACATGCTTTGGAAGTTCCATTTTTATGCCAAAACTATTCTTCTCCTTCTTTGCCTTTTTAGACATACAGAAGTGACCATCTAGTTTGTGCTAAGTAAGGACAACTAAAGAGGTTTTAGGTCAAATTATTTAAGGATATTTTATTAATATTATATAAATTAATTTTTATTACAATATTTCAAGTATTGGTCAACCATTATTTATTAACCATCCTTTACAAGCTGACTATATTTTTCAACTCACTATTTCCTACAACCTATAGGTTTTGCTCTATTTTGAACAATTCCTTATAAAAAAGTTAGTAATGTTGGATACAAAGGATTTTTGATCTCTTATCAGATGTTATATATGATTATTTTCATGTTCCATGGTTTCTTGATGGGAAAGTTGTCTCATCTTATAGGGAGTATCACCATTATGAATTTTTAGTCAGTTTCTTCCTTGTTAGAGAATGGTAATCTTTTATAGAGGTCTCATGTGAATAGAATATGGTGTTATCTAGGTATCAAGTCCATATTATCATATATTCCCATGTTATTTTCATCATATCATGATTTGGTAAACTTTCAGCCTTGCCATTCCTGACAGTCAACTCTTTGCTCAATTTCACTTACAGTCACATGTTTAGAGCTTGTCTAACTTGTTCATGGAACTATAATGAAGGTGAATTAGTTTTACAAGTCATTAATACATGGAGATATTTAAATTAGATGTTTGGGATAAGTGAAATATTGTTTTCAAGATCTATTAAGCCAACATAGACCTCTTAAGACACCTGTTTGCTCTATTATGATGTATGTAAGAGATTTTCACATTGAAATGGATGTTTTATAGTTGGTCTTAAGATATCCTTGATGTAAATAATGTGTTTGAGGTATTGTAAATGATTTTGATTTTCCATGAGGCCTTTCATCCACACTTTTTCTCCGTTTCATGTTCACTATCCACATTCAACCCATACACACATGTAAGAGCCTTCATTGATGACATCATGTTGAGAGGTACAAATCTTGATATGTTTTTAAATATCTTAATATTTATAATGGTGAAATTAGAATACTTATTTAAGGAATTTAAGTGTTTATAAACCAATTAATTCATACATCCTGACCAAAATTTCATGCTTACTGCCTATGTATGCTAATGTCCACCTACAGGTGGTACCTCAAAACTATGAAGGTCTTTAAATGGGTGTTTAAGAGAAATTTAAGGTCCTTTTTAAAATAATAACATATGATAAAACCCAAATCATAATGATTTTAAACATAAAATGGATAAATGGAAAGGTATATAGCTAGGAGGCAAGGACTGAGTTTAGGGAAGGTTTCTCAAAAAAGTGAAAATAGAGGTCCAAGGGGTTTTATGAATATCCTATAACATGTTTTCCAAGATAATTGGATCATATAAATAGGTGAATATTGTATCCCATATTATATATAGGATCCATGTAAAATATTATGGTCATAAATTAAGGAGAAGATGGAAGTTTGGAGCCTCAAAGTTTCCTAAAAAACACTAATACCCTACATTCTCATCTACAGGTTTGGAGTTTTAGGTGACTATTGATATCCTAAGGTTGAAAAAAAAAGAATTATATCATGGTTATAATGGTTCCATTGATTTAATAGTGTGTAAAATTTCATGAAAATCATTATTATGATGTTGGAGTATGGTGTTTCAAGTTTCATGGACACCTATTGGTGTCCCCTCACAGGAAAATGTCCACCTACAACAAAACAGACAGATAATGAACTAAACTTTGTGTTCTAGTAGTATTCTATCCCATCTAAGGTGAATTATAGTTTTATAAGATACTATATGACTATAATTATTCATGTAATGTCTTTAAACACCATGACCAATATCAATTAAAGCTAATATGCACCTAAACGAGTAAAAAAGGTAGGGGTCATAATCATGACAAAGAAAACTCAATTTATCAACTCAAAGTGCATATAAAGGGTGTGAGTAGAGTAAAAATGATTAAATATCCTATTAAAAACTTAATTATATATATATTATGACCTCAATTATCTCTTGGAAATTTGAATCAATCCCACATAGACCTCTTAAGGCCATGTATGCACCTACAACTGAATGTGAAGTCTTAGTGGAAGTCAGGAGATGAACATGATTTAGAAAAGGAATAAGGTTAAAAAAACTTTAAAATGGTTCATGATTGATAAATAATGTGTTTTAACATACTATAGGACTCTTTTCAAGTTGATCACCCATTCTTCTTCCTAGCCAAAGGTAGCAGTCCATATAGTTGCACTAGGAAACCCATGTTGCCCAATGGGTATGAATACAGAATTAAAAGGAGAGGATTATTTTTAGGTGAATTAAATTATTCATGAGAATTAATTTTATGTGGGTAAAATTTTTAAGATAAATAATCATATTGGAGTTATCATTGAGGGGTCATTCTTAGGTGGAAGTGAAAAATGTAGAAAATAATCCTTTTTAAAGGCCTTTTTTGGGCATTTTGAGTTGGTTAGGTGCCTAATTGGATGGATAAATATAAAAAATTTGGTAAAAAGTTTCATTATAACTTAATATAAATCATAAAATACTTAATTTTCCTTGGGTAAGAGGAATATGCCTCATTTTTTATCTCACAGGTCAGTTAGTCAAGAAAAATTAGGGTTTGGCAAAACAAGCAAATGAAGCCAATAATGGTGAGAAACTTGATAGGAAGATTGGAGAAAACAAAGAAACATATTTTTAGGTTTTTTAAGGGTAAATATGTTCTATGAATAACTAAATCAGGCTCAAACCTATCAAAATGACCAAAACACTCTTGCACATAGTCCAACTAGAGAAGCTTCAATTAGGCCTAGTTGGTGAATGAATAAAAGAGATGAAAATGAGTGATTGGGATGTTATGTGATAAATTTTTAAGATTGAATTATATTTTAAAAATAATAATACACTAGGCCAACCATGATAAATCAATCTAAATAGCCAAGACTATCAGGGTGTATGCTAAGCCTATTAGGCCTTGAAGTGACCTAGAGCCAATTAGGGGGTCCAACTTCAGTTATAGATCTTGGTGAGTGTTATATATGGTTTTATAATGTTTATGAGATGGATTTAGAAATATTTTATGTTTTTTAATGAAAATAAACCTTTATTAAATTTACCTTTAGCTCAGAGATAGTGAAAACATATAGGAAAGGTGGAAACAAGCTCAATAGGGTAATTTCAAATGCTCATATCTTTTATGAGGACATGCATGGAGACCAAAGGAGTTTGGAGAGGTTATTAGGGTACCTTAAAATTATGTTTTTGGATTTTTTTGGAATTTAAAATTTTAGGGATCTATGAACAAAAATTAAGGAATAAAACTATCTAAAACCCTTACTAAACCCTTGAAAAGACCTGAGTGGGAAAAGAAGGTTGGAGATGCATCTAGATGGGATGGAATGTCCATGAAAGTAATTTGAGGTTGTAGAGGACTCTTCAAGGATACTCATCATCAATTTTTTTAGTACCCTACCTTTATGGACATAGTACATAATGGATTTATTTAACTATTTTATGCATTATATAGATTATAGGGACATATAAGGAATAACAAAAGTTTGGAAAGAAGATATATAATTTTACTAACTCAATATGGTTATTTAATTCCTTGGGAAAAATCATAAGTGTTCAAACAATATCTATCATCTAAGCTAATCAAAATTGTCATAGTGAACATAATGGTGAGAAGGGTGAAAAATTCAAGTGAGCCTTTTTAAGGTGTACCTAAGTAGTCTAAGGCCATGGAGAGTCTTTTCAAGTGTCATCCACTCCCTCCCATTGATTTTCATGTAAAAATACAGAAAATTTTGAATCTAAGTGTGAGGGGTGACTGAAAGAGGAGGTTTTTATATTGTAGGTAGTGATGGATTACTTCTAAGAGATTCCAAATGAGTATGACTAAAACCAATGCATAGATAGGAATTTATGAAAGCCTTACCTTTAATTCCATCATCATATCCTTAGTCATTTTTGGGATGTTATAATAGGTACAAATCATGAAGGTAGCTTTCTAATCCAAGACAAGGAGTTTCATGCCACTTTTCATAAGTTTCATGACTTGTATGAACACTTTGGCTTTATAAAATTTCATGGTCAATTTCACATATCTTTATAATTAATATTTAACCTATTTTCTTAGATTTATAGGTGTCCAAATGACTTTTGGACTTCCCTTGTCTCACCTCTCTCGCAAATGCTATAAATATTGACCTTTTTGGCTCTTTTGAGTAACCTCCATTGGTTAATGGTGAAAACTTAGCCAATTTTATATTTAAATGACTCTTGAAGTAATAAACAAGTGAATTTGCCTACTTACATGTTGTATAATTATGTTTTGTTACAATCTTGTTGGTCTTGTCTAGTAGAAGATGATCTTTTCTAGCATGTTATCCTTGATTGTTCACCAAGTGTGTAACAGAGTAATTATTATAGGTATTTATTAGTGTTATATTTTAGTGTATAAGTATTTTAGAAGTGGTATATGATTGAATTATCCAAATGATAATTCATAATCCCTCATAAATATAATTATACCTCTTGAACCTAGCATATGAAACATTTATATAACAATATATGTTGTGTTGTGAGTGTTGTGTGAAAGAAGCTTTGATTTAAGTTAAGTAAATAGGAGGAGATTCAATATTGGTGCATCACCTTTTAGATTTTTAATTTTTTCTTCTTAACCATTTTCATTAAAAGTTGATAAGTGAAAGAGTGTTTCAAAGAGTGCATCAAGGGAATTAACCCTTCTAGAGATTCATCTCACCAAATTGATCACCCAAATAAAGTGAGATGTTTCCATTATGCCACTTTGATGAGGAAAGCTGAGACATCTCCTCAAAGGGTGTAAATCCAAGTGACAATAAATAGTTTTCAAGAAGGTCATTTAAAGACCCTATGCCAATTTTAGAGAGTTTGATGCTTCAGATGAACATTTGTCCAAGAAGACCTTCTAGACTTCTATTATCCACTTCATTATTCTATACTATAGCTATTTTTTATGCCTTTACACGTGGAGTTATTTCCCTTGAAGTTCTCTTCTCTCTTTTCTCAATTCTTCTATAAATTCAATCCATTTTGGCTCTTGTATTCAATTCCACACCTAGTATGGTGAAGCCTTGCTAGTTTAATATTGTACTTTGCTTTTGAAACAAGATATGTAATCTAGTTTTGAGTTCATAATCTATGTTGTCTAAGTGTGTGAAGTGGTGTATAGTGAAATTTCAAGTGATTAATGTTTATCCTTGATTTTTCTCAACACTTTCATGTTTGATGCAAGTAGTCCTCTCTCTGATAGTCACATGAAGTGTATTTAGTGAATTTGTCCATATTAATTGTAATCTAACCTCTACCTCAATTACCTTGAGTATTTTTATGCATATCACCTCCATGTTTGAAATACCAATATTAGAGCAATTCAAGATTCTAAGACTAGTGTTGTGAGTCGTGTATCTTAGTGCAATTGTATGGTTGTCTAGTGGATATATTTATGGTGTATCACCTCATTGTGGTAGTTTATTTTTGTGTCACTTCTATCCCTTTTCATCTAAGAAAATAGTTAGTTTAGGTGATAATAATTTAAGGATCAGTCTAGGTAGATAGTGCTTAAACCTAGAGGTCTACCTCTATCATAGGCAACCCACAGCCATAAAGTTATTCTAATGTTTCCCAAATCTTAGATTAGACTCGAGAAAAAAAATATAAGGTGTACTTACACTTCTAATTGGGGATACATTAAATAATCAAGGTCATGACCAAGATGGATTTACTAGACCTAGACAAAGGATCTCTTACCACAAATAATATTACTAGGGAGGGTTCCAAAGCCTCTAGTCAATCAAAACTACATAGTAACCATAACTAGGTCCTATGTTTTCATATTCACTAAACTAATAACATGTAAAGTAGAAGTCTAATCTAGTATTCACCAAAGCTTATGGTATAAAGTGGGGGTAATAAAAATCAAAATTAAACATGCATAGGAGAAATATACTCACAACAATGAATACATAATCCTAATGCATGGAATAGAATTAAAAATACATATCTATCTAATCTTACAAAAGAGGAACAAGGTTAGGAACACTTAACTTTAAAGATGAACCTATCAAGCCTCAATCTCTCCCTTGGAAAAGGTGATTCAAAATAGGTTATTATGGTATTAAAGGATGATAAGGATAAATTATCTCTAGGCTAAAAAACCTAAAAATCAATCCAAAAGACTTATTCACAAGATAAGATCCATATCTCTAAGGATTATGAAACCCTAAGCTTGTTACTCAAGTAGAATGGTGGATAAGCAGATGCAAAATATATCATACTTATTATTATCTTCTCTTATAAATGAAAAAATGAATTTATTTATATAGGTGAATATAACCCTAAAAACTCATGAACTTTTAGACTGACAAGGTCAAATTGGTTGACCTAGTATCAAAATTAACAAAAACAAACTAGGTCATGGACTAGGTCAACCAGGGGCTGACCTAGACACTAATAAGTTTTGTCAATGATAATACAAGGTTGATGTGGATAACTATATAATATAAACTTTCAAAAAGGGGTTTTAGGTTATGGGAGTGCTAATAAAAATGGTAAAAGACTAAATGAGGGTGAAAATAGGAGGCAAAGCTTAAGGGAATGGTTTTAGGAGACAAGTGTATAGATATCAAGTGGTAAAAAGGGACAATAATCATGAAAAGCACCAATGGTCCACCCACCTTTTTCCCTATACACCCCTTAAGGTATGAACTCAGAGAGATTGAGACTTAATGGGATCTTACAAGATAAAGAGCATTAATAACTGATAAAGTTATAAAATATTATGTGTATATAGAAACCACATGAAGGTAGAATCTCATTTGGTGCCACTAACCTACATTGAAATTTTTAGTAAGAAATTTAAAAAGAAATAAAAACACAATGATAAAATAATTTAAAATTAAAATAAAGTAAATAAAATAAGTTAACTATAATAATTTTAAACACAAGATAAAATTACCAATTCAATCTAATGTACCTTCAGGATCAACTCTATTTACATGTGTTTCAAGAATCAATTTATGGTTAAATTCACACACTTTCCACAAAATTCTACTGTGAAGCTTTCCATGATATTTGATAATTTGAATATTTGTAGCAATAACCATATTTGAATAATGAAGAACCACCCTATGTGTTTCAAAGTCCTTAAATAACAATTATTTTATTTTTTATGATAGTACCTACAAAGCTAGGTTCCTATAACCACTACAGATCTAGGGGAATAAATTAGCTATTATCCATCCATAACATATGTGGCTAATTTATTTTTGGACTTTACACAAGGACACAAGTAGTAGTTTGTTCCCTCATCATTATCTTCAGGTGTAATGGATGAAAAAACATGCCTTATATTCAAATTATAATAAAATTGTAAGCACATCTAGGAAAAAATAAAGATATCACTAATATCTAACTAAGTTTGTATATTTAATTTAATAATAAATTTTACGTAGTTGAACAATCTAGTGTGTGGTCATAGTAACCTAATGATGCCATTTCATGATCCATTAATTATTAGAGTGAATGGATACTCTCTATAGGTGATAAGGGTATACAATACCATTTTTAACCCATTATTTTAAATCACATTCATTCTAATTATATTCCATACATGTGGAACAAAAACATGCCATATCCCTTGTATAAATAGTCCATGAACTTGAATTTGAGCTTTGAATGGAGTGGAAAACACTTGATCTAGGTAATGTATTAAAATATTCATATATTACCTTGTGTTATTCCTCCAACAACCAAAATAACCTTCGAACATGAGTATGTTTATATGATCAATGACAAAAATTTTCATTACACTAAGTCACAATAATTGTAGAATTGATCAAATTAGTACCATCCTTATGTTTTTCCTACTCTCTTTTAATGGATATTTCTAAACATGCACCGACACCATCATGTTCCCCTTTTCCATGACCAACCTTAAATAAACTCCAAAATTGCTAAACACCATTACTATAAGGCATCTTATTAATTAGTAAAACATTAAATAATTCTTAAACTACCTTGCACAATTGTCTGACCAAATGTAGTGTGTATCAAACATGATTTCTCTTTCATTCATATTTATATAAAATATCTCAAAATAACCTTGGACAAATTCTATAGAATGTGATCTATTATCTATCATATAAAAGTGTTACTCCCTCAAAATATTTTTATTATCCTTTATGCTTTTAGGTGCAAGTCTGAATGTAATATGAAAAAAATTCCAACCTAAATTGAATTAGAGTATTGATATTGAACATCATTATGTGGTTATAGTGTGTAGTTCTCAACAAAGTCCACAACCAAAATAATGGTGCTAATTGGGAATTTGTCCTTGCATACCTTGAATTTATTCTCTAACTATTTTGATTTATGTGTTTTTATCAGTTTGGATTTCACCCTTTGAGGTAAGGGGTTTCAGGCCTACCTCATCTAGATGACACAATGGAGACACCTCTAGGTGTGGGTAATCCTATTCGGGTGAGGTTAATCTCTAATTTATGGGGATAGCTCACCTAATGCATCATCTAATCCCAACACCTAAACTTAACTATTTTGACAATGAAACGAGATAGAAGGGAAACATGAAATGAAACCTATGATACTAGAGGTGATGCACTAATATGATGTGGCCACTCTATTTGAACTTTCAAAAACATTAATGAATAAGGCAAAGACTGGTAGTTAGACCACTCTCTCCAAAGTATTCTAAGCATTAGTGTTTCACATAGAAGCTATGATAGATGATCAAAATTTGAGGGTTATAAATATAAGGTCTGATTCAAGACACTTACTAATCAAATTCCACTCCAAGTTCAACCACTAACACCTTCACAAACTATATGACCTACATAGAACAATATAATAATATCTAAGTGAGGAGAGAAACCCATAACTTATGCAAATCAAACAAGCATGAAACACACTAAACTAGTATAAATAAGGAAAAATAGTAATTATATTAGTTTAATAAGTTACAAGTTATAAATTTGGGTAGAATTTATTCATACCCAACTAAGGGATCTATACAATGGATTCTAGCCTCAATTTATATAATAAAAGAAGAGAAAGAGAAAGAGAGGAGAATATGGCATGAAAGTGTAAATAAGAGGTCATGATGACCCTCATTTAGTAAATTAGTAGTTATAACATGCATAAAGATTAGTAAAAACTCCCTCAACTCTCCCATGCATTGCCTTGACTAGTTGGTGGTTTTCAATGAGCTTTTGGGTGGAGGTGTAGTGGATAAGAGATAATTCAATCTTGGTTTACCCCATGAAGAGTCCATGAACCTTGTAACTACTAATAAACTCCTTGTCATGCAATTGGAGGTCATTATTATAGGTAGTTACTTGCTTGGACCTATCCATTACTCACCTAACTACCACCCTCCATGCCATTCTCAATATATGTAATGCACTTGTCCTCTTAAATGGTGAGAGATTTGAGATTTATGAATTTTTAGGTGATTTATGAGTATGATAATGAATTAAATAGGATTAAACAAGGGTGATTCTACCTTTTAGAGTATCATCACTATGTGAATATGCCTACAATAGTCCTTTGATGCAAATGAAGTTTATCTCCTTGAGTTAGAATCTGATCATTAGGCCTATTTTCACTATTGTGGGATTTGAAGAGTTATGTTTAATTGGTATTTAATCCTTTTACAATCCTAAAATACCTTCTCATCCATTGATATGTTCAAACACACCCTAGAAAGATGAAAATAGTCATAAAAACTAGTGATTTCAAGCCATTTCCTTACATATCTGCCTTACACGTGCTAAGTTTTTGGTGTAAAAATGATATACATGACATTTTATGTGTCTTTATCATGATTTAATAGTGTCTTAGGTCCATCTTTTTTATTTTGTTTCTTATATTCTCTATCAGGTTCTTTTGTGGGGTTTATGTAAGGTTTAGAGTGGCATGTCTCATTAATGATTGTTCATAGTTGTAAGGGATTTAACTGAAAAAATAATGATAAGGGAATAAATTATATAAAATTATTCAAATTTCATTAGAATTTTAGATCCCCATGAATCTACTCCTTGGTGCTATCATGTGACGAAAAAGATTATCAGGATCAAAAACTTGCATTTTGGAAGGTTGAGTGAGAGAAAAAGGGTATAGAAGAATAAAATTTATATGGTTATATCTTACAAGAAATCTTAAAGGTATTATAAATATCACCTAACCAATTCACATGGTTTATATTTATCTTTGATTCTCCATAGATCTCTTTCAACCCTATTAGATCTTCCTTAGGGTTATTGGGTCTCTATGCTAGTTTGATCTTATAGGTCTAAAAGTGTATCTTTTCCCATATTTATGAGTCCAAAACACACTAACTTACATTGTGACATTGATATCCACCTCTAAATTTTTCCAACATTAAAAATTCACCAAATAGGTAAATGTCCTCCACTTTCTATGTTTAGGCCTGTACATGTTAGTTTACACCTAATAGGCCTAATTAGGTCATTAGGATCTTCCCTATCTCAAAGGCCCAGAGAATTTAATGTATACTACAGGACTTTAGAAAAAATTATGAGAATTTTTTTTCACCATTTCAATTCAAATTTATGTAGGGTTCCTCACACTTTCACCTTCTTTATGACCATGCCTATAGGTGTTCAATTAGGTCTGCATGAATGAGATATAGATACATCTTCCTTTCTTGACTAAAATTTTGAGACTTAATTGAATGGTGAAACATGATATATAGGATCTTAATATTTCCTATCCCTTATAAAACATCTTTTCAAGTTTACTCAAAATTTAGTCACCTTATTCCCCAAAACTCTGCTTGTAGGTAACAATTGACATCCTTGAGTATGTTTGAAAGGTGAGAGGTGAGGTTTCTTCTTGAAGTGATTTCTCCACATCCCCTTTGGATAATTTTATCATGTTACCATGTTATTAATTATCCATATTATAAATTTTTATTATCCTAAAAAATGAATCATTTATTCATATGTTATCATCTATAGTCAGTCTTATAGATGTTCAATTATAGGCTCTTGATTGTGTGTGAAATGAAAATTGGATATTCATTATTCATAGAAACTCTCTTATCATTTAAAACATATATAATTTATTATATTAAGTTTAAATACCATTTCCCATCATAAACTTTGAAGGTACCTTATAATAGACTCTTTTACCCAAACTTCCGTTATTTTACAGTCAGGCCTGAAGATGGCAACCCTAAGTTTCTTGACTATGAGTGCTTATTTAAGAGGCAAGTTATTTATTTTGATGATTAATTTTTTAATTTAATGAAATAAACATTTTTATGACCATTAATTATTATTTTCTACCTTATAGACCTTCTTATCATTACACCATCAATGTTCCTTCAACTTTATAGTCATAGTCTTATTTGTATTGAATCCTTGACTGAGTTTGTCCACTTGGGATGAGTTGATGGTGTTGATATTTATTTGAACTTACTCTCTCCATATCCATTTATTCTCCATAGGTCCCTATGACTTGTAATATACTTATATATCTCTATCCCAATATCCAACACTTCATTTAATTAGTTTTAATAATAGGTTTGTAGGTACTCAAATGGGAACATGCCTCTCAAGGGGTAAGGATGACAATGGGTTTTGTAAATATGATGTAGTGAGGAGAATGGGTAAAACACTAAAAATTATTAATAAGAGATGAATATCATGTATGATTTTCTAAAATAATTTTATGGTTCTCCTTAACTATCATAATGACAACCTCCTCACAGTTGTAAAGGAGATTGCATAATAAGCATGACAGTCACATTGGAAATAAAACTTTGAAGGATTTGATTGATAATTTGATGGATAAAAGGTGTGTTTATGGAATATAAGACTTAAATAAACTCAAGTAAACCCACCATCCAATAGAAAACCATTTCTCACTTTTATATTTATGCATTAAAGGCTCTATAACATGAAAAAAACTTGTTTGTAACCTGTGAATGTCATAACATATAGGTTTTATTGTTATCTAGGGATCACACCTGTAAAATAGTAATGGATAATGATGTATAAATTTTTTTAAAAACCATTCATAATTCACAAAACTTTCTATTATTTTTTCATCATGCTCAAAAATGGAGAAACCAAAGTAAACCAAAACCCTGCATGGATGGAGAAGACACTTCACCTTTTTAGTGATTATTCATAAATTAGGGGAAGGAAATATAAGAAATAATTCCAAAAAATGGAATAAAACTAGGGTATGTTCTTATAACCAAAATATTAGGTCCTTATTTGCTCTCTCCTATCTATACCATTCATAAACTTGACTGGCCTTATTTAGCTACTAAGGAGGACAATGGAAATAAGGGGTCAAGTTTTGACCCTTTTTTACTTTAAAATCCCTCAAAAAAATGGTAATGGGTATGAGAGGCATAAATTAATCTAGGTATGTTTTTTAACATGATATCACTCTATAAAAATTATATGGACCACCTAGAAACCTCCACTTTATACCATGAAAACTATCTATTCTTCATGAAAATTAATGGAGATGATATGTCAAGTGGTTATAAAGTTTCCTCACACATATACACACATTTAGTGATGTGTCTATCTCTTATTTATATCATAAAGTTGTAATTTATTTTCAATACTCCTCTTAAACATCACCAAATGGATGATAAAACACCTTAAGAGTGGAATACAATGTTATAAAGTTGATTTGCCACCTTTCTAGGAGTTGTACAGACCATATGAGGAGTGCTATGAATTGGGAACCACATGACATGTCTCAATATGACCCTTTATTCCACTTAACACCTTTAGACCTACTTGATAATACTAGGAATGATTATATAATCATAAGGTCAAGAATAACATTTACCTTAATTTGATTAAAAAACACTTTAAAAATGCTAATCAAGGCTTGGAAAGACCATTTTGAGGACCATGCCAAGATATAAGATAACCATAGACAAGATAATAGGGCCTTAGTATAATATTTTTAACTATGGGGGTTGATATTTGGCTTAAGAGGCCAAATTATCAATATTCTTGGCAACTCATAGGGGTTGACTAGCCTGCTATTCAAGAGAACCAACTATCTCATTCTTTTGGGCACAAGATCACATATGAAAACATGAATTGAGATGAATCCTCTATCTAATAATAAAAAATAAGCCTAAAAACTTGTAAAATTTTAATAATTACAATAGCCTAACTACACACACACATACAAGCAAGAAATAAATAGATATGTGCTGACAAACATTTATTAGAAACTAGGCCATCAAGAAAACAATGATGTAAAAATAACCTTAACTTTTCTTCTCCCTATTGGGTTAAATGGGAAGTTTATTAGATCCTTCACTCCATGGGATGAATAATGGCATGAGTCAAGCATCATTTTAGACTTTTATCTCATTGTCTTCATATTTTCCTTGAATTCCACTCTTCTCATCATGCTCTCAAGTGAGGTGATAGCTCAAAACCACTCTGCTATGATGATATATTTTTCTTGATTTTCAATTTTCACTTCAAACTATTGTCTATCTTTAGAAATATGATATTTTTCCAAGATGGTCATATCTTGGTTGATAGAGACATCAACCTCAACCTTTGCTTAAATTAGATCTTCAAAAATATTCCTTTGAACATTTTTAAATGTACCATATTCATCATACCTTTGTTGACATTGAAACTGAATCTCCTGAAGTTGATCTTCAAGACCTAATAGATCACTAAGAACCTTGAAAATTTTCTCAACAACTCCATCTTGTTCTTCTTGAGGTAATTATTTAACAAGTTCCTCAAGATCCTTGGTCATGTCTAAATATGAATGCCTAATGTTATTAGGGCCTTGGATATGCTTTTGAGACTAAAAAAGAACAACTTTCATAATTTTCTCCTTGTGAATCTTCTTAAGCTCTTCTCCATGCTCATTGTCCAAGTTGATAATTTTAGCATTCTCTTGATGAAGTGGAGGTGTATAATCTAAACTTGAGAAAAAAGTCTTTAGGTCTTCCCAAAAATTAATATCTTCATGATCATTAAAAAAGGCATGAACCTTACTTTCATTCTTACCATTTCTTTGAGGGACAACATGTTGATCAAGTGCCTCTAACTCTCCAATAGGGTCATGATGAGGCTCATGTTATACTGAAACTTGATCATAAAAATAACTGGAATTACTCTTAGATACAATGAGGGGTTCATGAGGGTTGTTTTCTTGACTATCTCCTATAGGATAATTTACTTATGTTTCATTCACCTTAAGGTCATGCCATTGTGATTGATCCACATCATTAAACATCCTTTTAGGCTCAAAATATTATATATTGGGATGAATAAGAGTATCAATAGTGGTCTCCTAATCATAGGTTCTTGAAGTATCATTTTTAAAGTATTCTTAGAATACACTTGTATCTACAACATAATTAGGCTCTAAAAGGGATACCACCTCATCAATGTTTTTTATCAGGTTCCCTCTCACATCTAAATGCTCTAATTATATCCTAAATGTAGTTGGATTATCAAAAATTGGTTCCTTAGGAGTACCATGTTGATCATGATGTTGTTGAGTAAATATATGAAGACAATCAATTGAAGGCACTATATTCTTGTTTTTCCACTCCTTAGTATATTTGTCAAACTTGGATGTATCTTAATTCTCATGAATGGATGTATTATGATGGATTGATGGAGAAATTGAATAACTTGAAATATTTTTTAGACTAGCCTCTATACACTCCTCTTCATTTAGATGTTTCTTATCTACTCTATAAACCATAGGTCCTCCTTTAAATAGGGAGAGAGTGGGAGGGAAAGGATGTCCAACTGGTGGAGTTAGAATATAAGGCTTTATAAGATAATAGTAAGTGAGTATAAGGGTGAAGAGGAATTTTTAAATCTTGGGAAATTATTAGGATTGGTACACACAAATTATTTCTTTTTTTTTCATACCTAGACATCCATGGACAACTTGATCTTGAGGAAGAGGTGAGGGGATTTTAAATCTTGGTAATCTCCTTATCATGACTTCTACAACCTTCATATCTCCTTGGTTTGGGTTTGGCACGGGATTAGTGGTTCAAGTATATATATATGAGGTATAAAGAGGTGAAGGCTCATAAGAATTGTTGAATTGAGAATTTTACTCCTTCAAAGCCAATATCTCACTAGTAATGATTTGATTCATGCTTTTTAATTCCTCCAACTCATAAGAGAAACTATGTGTAGCTTGAAAGGGTGGTTAGGGAGGTAAGGATGGATAGTAATATTGATAGGAAAGATACCAAAGAGGATGATAGGAAATATGATCATGAAATTAATATAATTCTAAGGGAGGGTAACAAGTTTCATAAGGTTGTTGAATTATGTGGTTGGGCTGACAAGTGGGGATGGTAAGGAATACCATAAGACTTGTATGAGCCATTATACTATTGATATAGAAATTTAGGGTTAAAACTCACTCCATATCTAGCCATTAAATTTCATGAGTCAAACAAAGAATAAGAGAAACATATTAATTTATTATTAACCTTAGATGAATACCCTCTGATGACCCTTGGGATGAAATTTTGAGTATTGGTCTACTTCTTCAATGCTTGCAACTCCTTAAGATTACTAAATGATGAAAGTGTATGCTCCAAATTGATTAATTCATGGTATAAATATGCCTAATAAAAACTATTATCAGTCTAGATTACACCCTTTGAGGTAAGGGTTTTCAACCCTACCTCATCTAGCTAACATAATGGAGACACCTCTTGGTTTGGGTAAGCCTATTGGGGGTGAGGTGAATGTCTAGTTTATGGGGTTATCTCTCCTCATCCATAATTTAAGCTCAAATATTAAACCTACCTATTTTTCAATGAAAAAGGATAGAAGGGAAACATTAAATGAAACTTATGCTACTATAGGTGATGCACCAATATGTTGTGTCCACTCTGTTTAACCTTTCAATAACACTAATGATCAAGATAAGGACTAGTAACTGAACCACTCTCTTTAAAGGATTATAAGAATCAATGTTTCACATAAAGGCTATGATAGATGATTAAAACTTGAGGATTATGAATAGAATGTGTTATTCAAGACACTTACCAATCAAATTCCACTCTAAAATCAACCACTAACACAATCACAAACTATGTGACCTGCACAAAATAATGTACTGGTATCTATGTGAGGAAAGGACTTGAAAATGGAGAGAAACCCATAACTTATGAAAATAAAAAAAGCATGAAACACACTTAACTATTATAAAGAAGATAAACTAGTCCTTATATTAATTAAATAGGTTAAAAGGTACAAATTTGGGTAGAATTTCTTCATACCTAGCTAAGGGATCTATACAATGGCATTCTATCCTCAATTTATAGAATAAAAGAATAGAAAGAGAAAGAAAAATCTAGCATTGAATTGTGGAGAAGAGTTAATTATGACCATCATTCAGTAAATAATTAGTTACAATATTCATAATGATTAGTAACAAATCCCTCAACTCTCCCATGCACTGCCTTGATGGTTGGTGGTCTTCAATGCACTTTTGGGTGTGGAGGTGTAGTGGATAGGAGCTAATTTAGTATTGGTTGAGCCCATGAAGATTACATGCACCTTGTAATTACTAATTCACTCTTTTTCATGAAATGGAAGGTCATTATGAGATGTAGTTACTTGTTTGGACCTGTCTATTACTCACCTAACTGCCACTTTTCATGTCATTCTCAATTTATTCAATGCATTTGTCCTCCTAGATGGTGAGAGATTTGAGAGTTGGGAGTTTTTAATTTGGTGATGAGTTAGATAGCTAATTTAATAGGATGTAACAAGGGTGATTCCACCTTTGAGAGTCTCATCACTATGTGAATATTCTTTCAACACTCCTTCCTTGATACAAATGAAGCCTATCTCCTCACTTGAGTTGGAATATGATCATTAGGCATGTATAAAATATTGTGTGAGTTTAAGAGTGATTATTTTAAGGTTATTTAATCATTTTAAATTACCAAAATACCTTCCCATCCATTTATATTTTCAAACACACCCTAAAAAGATGAAAATAGTCATAAAAACTAGTGATATTAAGCCATTTCCTTGCATATCTGCCTTACATGTTCCAAGTTTTTGATGTATAAAGGATATAAAATAAATTTAGGTGTATTTATAATGATTTTATGCTGTCTCAAGTCCATATTGAGTGTTTTATGGCTTAGATTCTCCTTCAAGTTCTTTTGTGGGGTCTAGGTAGGGTTTAGAGTGGCATGGCTCCTTAATGATTCTTCATATCCCTAAGGGATTGAAATGCAAAACTAATTCTAAGGTAATCACATATATAAAATTATTAAAATTTACATAGTAGTTGAGATCCCCATACATCTACTCCTTGGTGCTCCCACATGAATAAAATGCTTCTCAGGCTCAAAACCCTACATTTTGGGAGGTTGAGGGAGATAAAAAGGGTGTAAAAGATAAAAATTTATTTGGTTCTATATTATAAAACCTCCTATATATCTATGAAAACCCACCTAAACAATTACCAAGGTTTAATTTTACCCTTTTTTCTTCATAAATCTCTTGCAACCCCATTAGATCTTGCTTAGGGTTCTTAGGTCTCTAGACCAATTTGACCCTAAAGGTCTAAAAGTGCATCTTTTCCCATATTTATGAGTTTAAAACCCAATAAATTACCTTATTGAATTTATATCCTCATACTTTAATGTTTTAAAACATAAAAAACTCCCTAAATAGGTAAATGTCCTTCATTTTCCATGTCTAGGCCTGTATATGTCAGCTTAGGCCTAATAGGCCTAGTTAAGTCATTAAGTTCTTACCTATCTCAAAGGACCAGAAAATTAATTAAATAATAAGGGAATTTATAAATAAAATTATATACTTTTGTTTCACCCTTTCAATTCACCTTTATGTAGGGTTCCTTACACTTTCACCTTCTTTGTGACCTTACCTATAGGTGTTTAATTAGGTCTACCTGAATGACATATCGATACATCTTCCTTTCTTGGTTGGAATTTTGAGAATTAATTTAATGGTTAAAAATGATACATAGGATATTAATGTTTTTCATCCCCTATAAAACCTCTTTTTAAGTGTACACATAATTCATTCACCTTACTCCTGAAAACTATGCCTATAGATAATAATTGTCATCTTTGATTGTGTGTGAAAGGTGAGAGGTGAGGTTTTTTAATTTAAGTGAGTCATCCAAAATCCATTTGGATAATTTTGTCATGTTACCAAGTTTTTAATTTTACTTATTATACCTTTTCATTACCCTATTTTAAGACTCTTTTGTTCATATGTTCTCATCTCTAGTCAGGCTTATAGATGCTCAACTCTAGGCTCTTGACTATATGTGAGATGGAAACTAAAGATTCCTTATTCATGAAAATTTATTATAATTTAAAAAATATTTCATTTATTATAATATTTTTCAACCACATATCACCTCATAAAATTTTAAGGTGCCTTAAAATAGACTTTTTAAAATCCAAACTTGCCTTCTTCTACAGTTAGGCTTGTAGATGGCAACCCTAGGTTTCTTGACTACAAGTGCTTATTTAAGAGGTGTGTTACTTATTTTAATGATTAATTGTTAGATTAAATTAAATAAACATGTTGATGAACCTTAATTTTTATTTCTTACATTGTGAACCTTCTTAATCTCATTACACCATTAGTTTTTCTTCAACTCTATAGTCACAATCCTATTTGTATTAAATTCTTGATTGAGTTTGTCCTCTTGGGATGAATTCATGGTATTGATATTTTTTTGACCCTCCCATATAAATATCCCAAGATTTTAAATATGCCCCTATGACTCCTTATTTAATTATATATCTCTTTACAAATATCTAACACTTCATTTGTTTAGTTTACATAATAGGTCTATAAGTGCCCAAATGAGAGTATGTCTCTCAAGGGCTAAGGATTAGAATGGGTTATCTGAGTATGAGGTAGTGAGGAGCATGGGGGAAACACTAAAAATTATGAATAAGATATGAATATCATGTTTTATTATATATAATAACTTGATGTTTATCCTTAGATATCATAATGATAACCTACTCACATTTACAAAAGAGATTGCACATTAGTCATATTGGAAATAAGAATTTGAAGGATTTTCTTGATCATTTAATGGATAATTATTTGTTTAGGGTAGAAAATACTTTAATTAACTCCAATAAACCCACCATCCAACCTAAAACCATTTCTAACTTCCATATTTATGCATTGAAGGCTCTATAACATGAATAAACACTACCTACAACCTACACATGTCACAACATGGAGGTTTTCTTGTTCTCTAGGGATACATGTGTGAAATATTAGTGGAGAATTAACTATAAAATTTTTATAGACCCCTGATAAGTTACCCAACATTCCATTGTTCTTTCATCACGCTCAAAAATGGATAAACTAAAGCAAACTTAAACCCTACATGAATGGAGAAAAAAATGAGTCCTTCACCTTATTAGTTATTGTTCATAAAGGATGGGAAGTAAATATAAGAAATAATGACACATAATTGAAGATAACCAGTATCCCCTCCTCTACCCAAAATATTAGGTCCTTATTTTTTCTCTTTTATCCATACTGTTCACAAACCTGACTAGCTTTACTGAGCTGCCAAGGAGGATGATGGATAGAAAGGGTTGTTTTTTGACCTTTTTTGACTTGAAAATCCATCCAAATCATGGTTTTGGGATTTAGGCATAAATTAATCCATGTGTGTCTGGCCATGATTTTTCTTTAATAGACCTATACAGACTACCTGAAAAACATTCACTTTTTACCATGAAAACTATCTATTATGCTTGAAAATTGATGGAGATGATATGTAAAGTGCCTTTGAAGTTTACTAACACCTATACACACATTTATTGATGTTTACATATATTATTTCTATCGTAAACTTGTCATTTATTCTCAAAACTCATCTTGAACATTATCAAATGGATAATAAAACACATTGAGAGTGGAATGCAATGTTATAAATTTATTTTGCCACCTTTATAGGAGTTGTACATGCCATAAGAGGTGTGATATGACTTGGACACCACATGAAATATATCAACATGACCCCTTGGACCAATTAACACCTTTAGACCTACTTGACCATGCTAGGAATGATTATATAATCTTAAGGTAAAAAATAACATTTACCTTAATTTTATCAAAACAACCTTAAACAATGTTAATAAAGGCTTGGAAAGACAATTTTATGGACCATGACAAGATATAAGGTAACCATAGATAAGCTTAGAGGGCCTTAGTAGATTTTTTTAAACTATGGGGGTTGATATTTGGCTTGGGAGGCCAAATTATCAACATTCTTGTTAACTCATAGGGTTTGACCAACCTGACAGTCAAGAGACCCAAATATCCCATTCTTTTGGACATAAGACTCACACATGACAACATAACTTGAGATGACTCCTTTGTCTGATAATGAAAAATAAGCTTAGCACCTTGAAATTTTTTAAGGATTATAATAACTTCACCACATACACAAAGACAACACATAGATAAGCAAGAAACAAACACACATGTGATAATAAACCCTTATTGGAAACAAGGTTATCAAGAAAACAACTAACTATGCACAACTGACCTGAACTTTTCTTCTCCCTCTTGGATCAAATGGGAAGTTTATTGGATCCTTCACTCCATGGGATGATGAATGACATAAGGTAATAAGCCTTTTATACTTTTATATCATTATCTTCATCTTTTCCCTAAATTTAAATCTTCTCATCATGCTCTCAAGTGAGGAGACAACTATAAACCACTCTCCTATGAAGATATATTATTCTTGATTTTCAATTTTTACCTCAAACTATTGTTGATCTTTGGCAATGTGAGAGTATTCTAATCTAGTCACATCTCTATTGATAGGGATAACAAACTCAACATTTATTTAAATTAGCTCATCAAAAATAGTATTTTAATCATCTTAGAAGGTAATATATTCCTTTAACCTTTGTGGACCTTGAAAATAAATATATTGGAGATTATTTTCAATATCTACCAGCTCACTAGAAACCTTGGAAACTTTCTCAACAACTCCATCTTGTTCGTATGGAGGTACTTGATCTTCAAGATCATTGATCATGTCTAAATAGGACAACCTAATTTTATTAGTCCCTTGTATCTACTCTTTAGACTCAATATGACCAGATGTCTTAGTGTTCTCTTTAAAACTCTTATTAATCTCTTATCAATGCTCATTGTCCAAGTTGACAATTCTAGCATTCTCTTAATGAGGTAGAGGTGTATCATATAAAATTGAACAAAACATCTCTATGTCTCACCAAAATGTAATATCTTCATAATAATTCAAAAAGGTATGAAACTTACTATAAATCTCACCATTTCCTTGTGGGTCACCATGATGGTCAAGTGCCTCTAACTCTACAACATGGTCATGATGAGGCTTATGTTATCCTTCAACTTGATCATACAAATAAATTGAAGTAATATTGGCTTAAATGAAGGGTTCATGAGGATTATTTTCATGACTATCTCTTAGAGGAAAATTTACTTATGTTTCATCCACCTCAAGGACATGCCATTGTGATTGCCCCACATCATTAAACTTATTTTTAAGCTCAAAATATGATTTTTTGGGATAAATAAGATAATCTATAGTGGTATTATCATCATAGGTGCTTTAAGTATCCTTTTCAAAGTGTTCTTGGAACCCAATTTTAGTTTTAATTATTGTCACTTGGATTTTCACCCATTGACAAGATGCCTATATCTCCTCATCTAAGTGGAACAATGGAAACATATCTCTTGTTGTGGGTAACAATTTGCCAAGATGAATCTCTAGAAAGGCTACTTCTGTTGATGCACTCTTTGAATTACTTTCTTAACTATTAACTTTAGATGAAAAGGGTTAAGGAAAAGACTAAGAAAACTAAAAGGTGATGTAAAATTTTTATATTTCCTCCTATTGATTGAAATTATACTACTTAGAGATAAACAAAGATTCTTTCACACAAAACTCACAATTCATGTTGTATTATCACATCAATGATTCATATGCTAGGTTCAATAGGTATTTTTATTATTATGAGGGTAATTGATGATTAATTTATGGAATACAATCATGAGCCACTTATAATAAACTCATACACTTATAAAATAAAACTAATAAAGACATGTAATAATTACTCTTCTGCACACATAGTGAACAATCAAGGATAACATGATAGAAAAGATCATCTTCTACAAGACAAGACCAACAAGATTGAAATAAAACTCAATTGTATGACATGTAAGTAGTAAAAACCACTTTTTTATTTCTTAAATATTCATTAAAGTATAAAATTGGCTAGGGTTTAACCATTAACCAATGAAGGCTACTAAAAAGAGCCAAAGAGCCAATATTTATAGCCTTTGAGAGAGCAACAAGATAAGGGAAGTCCAAAGGTCACTTGGACACTTATAAATCTAATAAAAGAGGTTAAAATTGAATGATAAATATATATATATATATATATATATATATATATATATAAAATGAAACATGCAATGTCAGGAGACCCAAGTGTCCATACAAGTCGTAAAACTTATGAAAAGTGTCATAAAACTCCTTATCTTGGCTTAAAAAACTACCTTCATAATTTGAACTTGTTTTAACATCCCAAAACTAACTAGGTATATGTATGATTATTTTAATGAGAGAGAAGGGCTTTAGGAATGACTCTTCATGTATTGGTTACATTCTTACTCATCTAGAAACCTTTAGAAGGAAGCCATCACTACCTATAGTCTAAAAAAATCCTTTTTTAGTCACCCCTCACACTTGGCTTCAAAATTGGATTTATTTTTCCATGAAAATATATGGGAGGGACTGGATGACACTTGGAAAGACTATACATGGCCTAGAATACTCAAGTACACCTTAAAAAGGCTCACACTTAGAGTTTTCACCCTTCTCACCCTTGTGTCCACTATTCTAATTTTGACTAGCTAAAATGAGATCTATTGTTTGAACCCTTAGAATATTTTCCCAAGAATTAAATGACCATAAGTAGTTATATGAAGTCTAAATATTTATCCCAAACTTGATTTCATCTTTTGAAACCTATTTTACCCTACAAAATAGTAAAAAAAAATCTATATTATACCTCATACATATAATTTCATACAACTCATATTGGTGGGAGATATCCTAAGGGAGTCATATATATGGTCCAATATTTTTCATTTCCAATCTTGTTTTCTCCATCAGGTCATTACTAAGGGTTTAGTAGGGATTTAGGTAGTTTTTAGTCTTAACATTTGTTTATAAAGATTTCACATTGGACCTACAACTAAATGACACAAAATTTATTCCAAGGGACCCTGTTAAACCCTACCAATTCTTTTGGTTCCCATGAAAACTCTTAGAAGAGATATGGACACTTGAAGTCACCCCATTAAGCTTATTTCTTGCTTTTTTGCATGTTTGGCCTCTCTCTGAGTTAAAATTGGCTTTTTTTTAGGTTCTTATGTATAATAAAAGTTCAAACATGTCTATTTATACCTCCTAAACATGTATCAATCAACTATATATCCCTCCAAGAGTTAGAAGTGAATATGGACCCCTAATTAGTTCTTGGTCCCTTGAAGGCCTAAAGAGTTTAACATGTACTTTATAAGTTTGAGCTAACTAAGCTGATATTTCATGCTTAGGATGGGTATTTAATTATTATTAATTCTTAATTAAAACTTTTAGGATCACCACACAACCTCCTAAGCACTCATATTCCTTTTCTCTCATTCACTAACTAGGCTTAGTGAAAGTTTGCCTAGTTAGATTATGTGCAGGGGTTATTTAGGTCATCTTGAGAGCTCTAAGCATGACTTAGTGTTCCTTATAATCTAATTTAACTCCATACACCTAATTATATATTTTTTGAGGTTCCCAAATCTCTATATCAATCCATTTTCCCATTTTGTACTCACTATCTTGCTTTGCTAACGTCTCAAAATGCCCAAAAAAGGCCTCTAAAAAGCCTATTTTCTTGATTTTTCCTCAAATCCTCCTAATAATGACCTTTAAAAACTAAACCAATGCTTTTAGGTTGTGTAAAAATGTTTTTATTCTTAATTCATGCTTATGAAGCTTTGGATTCACCTAAAACACCTCTCTTTTATGGATCCTTTATATTCATCTATTGAGCAAACATGGTTTCCTATCCCATAATATGAACTGTTAACCTTTGGACAAGTAAGGAAGGTAGATGATAACCATTGGAAAAGTCTTGGGATTGTAGAAACTCATTTTTTTCTATCATGAACTATTTTTCATTACTTGGTAACCCTTTTCCATCTCCCTAGACAAGTTTATGTCTTAACCTTCCTTCACTAGCTTGCACCCTATTGTAGGTGTATACAAGGGTTTTGGTGACTTTTGTAGCTGTGTTTATCCATTTTTTTAGCTTATGAAATGACCAAAATATTAATTTAGGTAGTCACACATTAATTCATTAGGTCTGAACTCCCTTTAACCCTGCTTATGCACTTTTGATCCTCAAACCTGAATCACTTTTACCTACTGACTGAGACACCCTGAGTTTACCCATACCTATAGGGTATTATGATTTACCTAGAGATTATGAATTTGATCATAGATATGAATAAGGTGAATATATGTTTAATTCATCCTATTATTCTCCCAAGCATCATACATGCACTTTAAAACTCACTAGATTGAGTCTTTTCCAAGATGACTGAGAAACCCTAAGTTTGATTGTTATAGGTGTGTGTGAACTCTTTAGACCTAGGTTCTGATGTGAAAAGACTCCTTGAATCCACCTTGAGGCCAAAAAACATGTTTTTTAAATATTATTCCTCTTTAGAATCCTTTAAACACCATTTTAGCATCAATTTCTAGATCACTATCTTATACTAAGATGCTTTGCCTCTAAACACTACTTGTAGGTGTCATTTTCTCTTTAAGATTGGGTTATGATGTGAAAATATTCCTTGAATCCCCCCTAAGGTCACACAACATTTTTAATCACTTTAGACTCACATAAATTATCTTTGGACTCCTAACTGAGTTTCTTGTTACCATGACTCAAAAACCTTACTTTTGACTGTTGTAGGTGTTTACTCTCTAATAGAAAGGCACCTATAGGTGGCCTTAGTGTCTACATGACCATGTATCAATCTTATTTTGATAAAATTTAAGCCATTTTTGTACCATTACATTAGTTGAACTGTCCTAATATGATATTTTATCCTATTTTCTTCTTTAGATGCCAAAAGACCATTCAAGCTTTTAAACCTATAGACATTAATGGAGTATTTTAATGTTTTTAAAGGCATATTTGAGGCCTCAAATAACCTATATCCCCTTAATATTTTATCTCCATTTTTGGTATGTAAACTCTCTATGCTATGGGCTATAATATACACCTAACTAGATTTCTTAAAAATCTTTATCTCCATATTTTAGGATAATCACAAAAATCCTCTTGACCTCTATTTTGACATTTTATGGAAAACCTCCCTAAACTTAGTCTCTTGTCTTCTCAACATGATTTCACACTTATTCCTTCTCTTTTGTCATTTTATATCGGTTTCTCATGGCTTTTTCATCATACCAATATCCTAAGGAAGTGTCAAGCTACTTTAATCTCTCCATACAAACCTTTTGGTCCCTTGCTTAGCCACCTGTAGGTGGATATTTTGATTCATAAACAATGAGTTGAATATGAGCAATATGAAACTATCCATGATTATTAACTTTTTATTCTTTCATAAAAAATCCTAATGTGCCTATAATAATACCAATAGGTTAGAGCACACACTAACCTTTCCACACCTTGGTATGACATCAATGAAGGCCTTGTAGGTGTGCATTAGGCATGTTATATAGGCAATGCATGGAATTAGGGCAAAAGCATGTTGGTGAATAGCTTCAAAACCACTCAAATTAATTTTCAACCTTAAATTACATGATATCCATTAAGAACACCTTCAAACTAGTTTCAACACATCTTCTCCAACATGAAAATCACTTGCATATAGATGGACAAGAGCAAGCAAGAGTATCTCATGAACTACACTAGAAAATTTTCCTAACATCTAAATGGAATATTTAAAACTCATGATGGTTCATAAAACTAATAAATCTTTATTACCATCCCATGAGAAAGTTGAATAATCTTTAAAACTATGGATGCAAGTGAAGTTAGGTAAAAAGTTGAAAATGGAGAAAGACAAGGTTGTAAGCTACCAAAAAGATGACATGGTGAAAAAAAACATTAAATGAGGTGATTATATGACCATGATAATTTTTAAACATCATTTTATAATTATATGAGACTTATATAGGAAAATAACACTCTATAACGAAAAAAACTTTGATTGAGACTGCACATGGTGACACCCTCCTATAACATGGACTAATTTTCTCATAAAAACATTATAAAACATGAAAATAATAATGGATAAAATATTATGAGGTATAAAAAATATTATATAACCAACATCACCAATTGGTTCATATAAATTTGACCAAAATGGAGAAAAACCTATAAGGTGCATGAAACAACTACCATAAAAGTATAATCAACTTCATTAGGATGGTTAATGAATAAGACGGAAGAATTATTAAAAATATTTATATGTAAATGAAGGTAGATGAATTTAATATAACCTCCCAGAATAATTTGACTTCAAACCTCTTGAGTTGTTCGTATTGAGCAAAAATTTGAAGGTCACTTTTGTGTGTCTAGAAAACCAAGAAAGGAGTAGAATATTTTTGGATTTAAATAGAAATTTTAGATTAAAAAAAGTATATATATTTTTAATAAGTTTAATATTCCTTATATGATATTTTCCCATGTGGCACACTTTCCCATGAGTCATATAAGTGCCATTTGCTCTCTTTTTTAGTTATTTTTTGAATTTCAATTAAGTGAACTAAAATATTGTGATGTAAATAACATCCTTGATTACTAAAATTAATTATTTTATTCCTATAAGTAAAAATTGACATATAAACACCTTTGGAAATGTGCCACTTGCATTTATGACCCTTAAAAGCCCACTAAATGACCCAAAATGACAAATTGACTGATATGACTAAGACCAAGGCTATGATGACATTAAATGACATAAAATAACATGTAATACAACCCATTAAAATATATTATACCCCCATAAAACATATAAAAATCATTTTTTACCTATAGGGGCCCTAATTTGACCTAAAAGTCAAATTTGGTCAATAGTAACATAATCAAGATCTTTAATGTCTATCACCTCATAAATTTTCTTTATCAAGTTCCCTCTCACATATAAATTCTCCAATTATACCTCTAATTCAATTGGATTATCCCATATTTGAGACTTAGGGTTATGAATTTGATCATGATGTGTTTGAGGAAATGGAGAAAGACAATCAATTAAAGGCACTACATTCTTATTTTCCCACTCCTTAGTTACATTTTCAAACTTATATGTATCTTTATTATCATGAATGGATGCATAATTAAGGAATAATAGATAAATTTAACAACTTGAAATATTTCTTAGACTAGCCTCCATACACTCCTCTTCTATTAGTTTCTCCTCATCTGATCTCCAAACCACATGTCTTCCTTTAAAAAGGGAGATGGTGGGAGGGAAAGGATGTCCAAATGGTAGAATTGGAACATAAGTATTTATATGATACTCTTGATTGAGTCTATGGGTGAAGAGGCATCTTGAAAGCTTGGGAACTTCTTAGTCTTGGTACTCATAACTTCTTTCTATCTTTTCATACCTAGACATCCATGGATAATTTGTTCTTGAGGAAGAGGTCAAGAGATTTGAAAGCTTGGGAATCTCCTTGTTATGAATTTTTCAACATTCCTCTCTCCTTATTTTTAGTTTGGTATTATATTAGTTTTCCAAGGATATTAATATGGCGTAGAAGGATGTGGAGTTTCATAGGATTGGTTGCATTGAGATTGCTACTCCTTCAAGTTTAATATCTCATTATCGATGATTTGATTAATGATTTTAACTACCCCAACTCATTAGAGAAATTATGTGTATCTTGAAAGGGTGGCTAGGGAGGGAATTAGGGATAATACTCCTAATAAAAAGGTTACCAAGGAGGCTAATAGGAAATTTGATCATGAAATTCATATGGTTCACAGGCAGGGTAATAAGGTTCATGAGGCTATTGGGGTATGTGGTTAGGCTACCAAAAGGGATGGTAAGGAGTATTATAGGGTTGGTATGATCCATCATACTATTGATTAGGAAATTTAGGGTTCAAACTCATTCCATATCTATCTATTTCATTTCATGAGTCAAACAAATAAAAAGAGAACCATAATAATTTGTTTTTACCCTTGGATGAAGACCCTCTAGTAACCCTTGGGATGAAATTTATAAAGTGTTGATTTGTTTCCTCAATTCTTTCCTCTCCTTGAGATTACTAAATGATGCAAGTCTATACTCCAACTCACTTGAATCCTAGTCACACCAGGCATGACAAAAACTATTATCAATCTAGATTATACCTATTAAGGAAAGGGGTTTCAAGACTACCTCATCTAGATGACATAATGGAGACACCTCTAGGTATGGGTTAGCCTATTGGGTTGAGGTGAATCTTTATTTTATGGGAATATATACAATGATGTATCATTTGAGACAAAACCCTAAACTTACCTATTTTTATAGTGAAAAGGGATAGAAGGGAAACATGAAATTAAACTTATACTACTAAAGGTGATGAAACAATATGGCGTGTCCACTCTATTTGACCTTTCAAGAACACTAATGAATAATATAAGGACTAGTAACTTAACCAATCTATCCAAAGGATTCTAAGCATAAAGATTTTACATAGAGGCTATAATAAATGATCTTAACTTGAGGTTTATAAATATAAGGTCTGATTTAAGACACCTAAAAATAAAATTCAACTCCAAGGTCAATTACTAACACCTTCACACATAATGTGACCTATATAGAAAAATGTACTTGTATTTTGGTGAGGCAAGGACCTAAAAATGGAAAAAATTATGGCACTTATGAAACTAAAACAATCATGAAACATAATAAACTAGTATAAATAAGATGAAACGGTCCTTATATTAGTTTAATAGGTTACAAGGTGCAAATTTTGGTAGAATTTATTCATACCCATCCAAGGGATCTATACAATGGCATTCTAGCCTCAATTTATGGAACAAGATAAGAGAAAGAGAGAAGATTATAGTGTTTAAGTGTGGATAAGAGGTCATGATGACCCTAATTAACTTTATCAATATTTATAACAGGCATAAGTATTAGTAACAACTCCCTCTACTTTCCCATCTACTTCCTTGACTGGTTGGTGGTCCTCAATGAGCTTTTAGACATGGAGGTGTAGTGGGTAGGAGCTAATTTAGTATTTTTTGAGCCCATGAATATTTCATGCACCTTGTAACTAATAATTAACTCATGTTCATTCAATAGGAGGTCATTATTATAGGTAGTTACTTTTTTGGACCTATCTATTACTCACCTAACTGTTACCTTCCATGTTATTCTTAATCTATTCAATGCATTTATCCTCATAGATGGTTATATATTTGATACATGCACACTTTTAGGTGAGTGATGAGTATTATAAACAATTTAAGAGGTTGTAAAAATGGTTATTATTCTTTTGGTAGTGTCATCACTATGTGAATATGCCTACAACACTCCTTGATGCAAATGAAGACTATATCCTCAATTGAATTGGAATATACTCATTAGGCCTATTTTAACTACTATTGGAGTTGAATATATATTTTTTAAGTCCATTTAGTCCTTTTACATGCCTAATAGACCTTACCATCCATTTATAAGTTCAAACACACCCTAGAAACATGAAAATAGTCCTAAAAACCAATCATTTCAAGCCATTTTCTTGCATATCTACTTCACACATGCCAAGTTTTTGGTGTACATAGGATATACATGACCTTTAGGTATATTAAATATTATTTCATGGTGTCTTAGGTCCATATTGAGTGTTTTGTGGCTTATATTCTCCATCAGGTTCTTTTGTGGGATTTAGGCAGAGTTTAGAGTGGCATGGTTCCTTAACGATTGTTCATAGCCTTAAGGGATTGAATTAAAAAAATAATGCCAAGGGAATTAATTAAATAACCTTATTAAACTTTACCTAGTATATGATATCCAAATTCATATTCTCTTTGGTGATCTCATGTGAAGAAAATGTTTTTCAGGCTCAAACCCCTACATTTTGGGAGGATGAGGGAGAGAAAAAGGGTGTAAAAGAGTAAAATTTGTTTGGTTATGTATTAAAAAACCTATTATATTTTTGTGAAAACCCACCTATATAATTCAAATTCTTTATATTTACCCTTATTTCTCCATATATTTCCTTCAACCCCAGTATCTCTTGCTTAGGGTTCTTGGGTCTCTAGGCTAGTTTGACCCTAGATGTATAAAATTCCATCTTTTCCCATATTTATAAGTTGAAAAACCATTGGATTAAATTTTTAAATTTATATTCCTCTCCTATTATGTTTTCCAACCTCAAAAATTCCCCAAATAAGTAAATGTCCTTCATTTTCCATGTCTAGGCATGTACATGTTAGTTTAGGCTGAATAGGCCTAATTAGGTCATCAAGATCTTCAATATCTAAAAGGACCAATGACCTTAATTTATAATAAGGGACTTTATAAAAAAAATTATAGAATTTTTTTCACCCTTTCACTTCACCTTTATGTAGGGTTCCTCACATTTCATGTTCTTTGTGACCCTTCATGTAGGTGTTCAATTAGGTATGTCTGAATGAGATATAGATACATCTTCCTTTATTGGTTGGAATTTTTATACTTAATTTGACGTTGAAACATGATAAACATTTTCTTAATCTTTCTTAGCCCTTCTAAAACCTCTTTTCAAATTTACTCATAATTCAATCACCTTACTCCCCAAAACTTTGTATGTAGGTAATAATTGACATCCTTGACTGTGTGTGAAAGGTGAGAAGTGAGTTTATTATTGAAGTGAATCCTATATATAGAATTTGGATAATTTTACCATGTTATCATGTTTTTCATTAGTTTATTATTGAAGTGAATCCTATATATATAATTTGGATAATTTTACCATGTTATCATGTTTTTCATTATCTCTCTCATACCTTATTCTTACCCTAAAATAGGACTCTTTTATTCATATGTTATCATCTATAGTCAGGCCTGTAGATGTTCAACTCTAGGCTCTTGACTATGTGTGAAATGAAAATTGAAGATTAATTATTCATATAAAATATATTATAATTTACCAAATATCTCATTTATTCAATGCATTTTTAACCACATTTCACCTCATACCATTTCAAGGTACCTTAAAATAGACTCTTTTACCCAAACTGCCATTCTTCTACAATTAGGATTATAGATGGCAACCCTGAGTTTTTTAACTATGAGTGTGCATTTAAGAGGTGAGTTACTCCTTTTTATGATTAATTATATCATTAAATGATATAAAAAAAATTTGCGACCCTTCATTATTATTTCCTACCCTTTAAACCTTCTTAATCTCATTACACCATTAGTGTTTTGTCAACTCTACAATCACAGTCCTATTTTTATTGAATCATTGACTGAGTTTGTCCTCTTGAGATGTGTTGATGGTGTTGATCTTTGTTTTAAATTTCTCTCTCCATATCCCATGATTCTCCATATGTCCTTATGACTCCTTAATTCCTTATAGAGCTCTATACAAATAACCAACACTTCATTTTCTTAGTTTGCATAATAGGTCTATCGATGCCCAAATGAGAGCATGTTTGATGGGTGTCATCAATCCCCTTCATTTAATATTTTCAATATAGGGCTGGTGTCTGAAGGCTGTATGTAATATGATAAATATATCTTTGGTAAATGGTTCTTTTTATCACACTCCACACTTGAAGGAATTAAAAATCACACTTGCTGGAATCAAAGCACACTTGCATAAAATTAAAGCACACTTGCATGGAATTAAAACACACTTGCAAAAATTAAATAGCTAAATTAGAAATAAATGAAAAACACATAAAATATCTAAAATTTTACCACAAGCTATATAAAGGAAAACATTTACATAAAAATAAAATAAAATAATAATTTATAGAAAAGTGATAATTATAGAATAAAGAAATAAAATAAAAATACATGGATCCATCTTCCTTAGAATGAGTGGTCAGCTCATTCCTCAAAAGAGGATTTGCTCAAAACATTAGTTTTAGAATAGGCTACTCATAATGATGGAATGAAAATTATATTGATTGATTATTTAATTTGGGTGTGAAAGGTTGCATTTATAATTCATGCTTCCAACCAACACCTTATTTAGGAATAACAACTGAGATAATCTATCCTATCTCAATCTCCATAAAATATGGAGAGATTTTTATTATAATAAATAAATATATTAATGCCTAATCTGGATCTCCACCAAATACATAGAGAGATAATTATTAGAAATGAAATTACATAAATTTATATTTGAATACAATCTACAATGAAAAGTCTATACATAGAAACTTATATATAGAAAGAATCTAAATGGAAAGCATTCCTCATGATAGTTGGAATATTAGTATACATTTATAAATACTTTCCAAACATGTCTATAGTAGTTTTTTTGAAGTTCATAGTAATTATATTGAAATCCATAACAACCTATAGAAATCCTTAGCAAGTCTGGTGAAATTCATAGCAAGCTAGTAAAATCCATAGCAAGCTTGGTAAAATTCATAGCAAGCCTGGTGAAATCCATAATTAATTTGATGTAATCCATAGCAAGTCTGATGTATTCCATATATAGTTCATAAAAAGCCTATTTTAATGCATAACGAGTCCATAGCAATCCATATCTATTGTAACAAGCTTGTTATAATCTATATCTACTATGGGAGTCTACAATAAACCTGTAAGAGTCTATAACTTGACCAAAATACTAGATCTTATTGTAGAAGAATTTGACACTACTTCAACATTATTCTTGAATGGTTACTCTTCATATTTTGAATCATTCTTAGCTTATTATGAACCATATATGCACTCATTGACATCTTTTTCCCAATAATCATTAGTGATAGCTAATAAATAGATAATAATAAATTCCAAAGATATAACCATGATATATACTTGTTATTTTATTCTAATAAACCATAAGTTTGGAAACTACATTTAGATCCACTTACTATACAATAAAATGATGTTATTTTATAGATATAATGAGCCATTTTATAGACTCATCATCTCCCCCACACCTAATAGCATGCATGTCCTCATGCATGCCACTATTTAAAACATCATGGTACATATGCATGGATTAGACTTAGCTTCATACTTCAAATGGGCTTCCCAAATTGATTTCATTTAAACAATTCTAATGAAATATATCTTCTAAAATATTAGATAAAAGTGGCCAATGAAAATAAACATTTAAGGATAGGTTCTTGTGGGGAGGTTTTTCCTGCTATCCTTAGATTCCTTTGGATTCATTTGACATAGGTTCTTGTGTGGCAGTCTCATGCTGCTCTCTTCATTTTTTTAATTTTTGTAATTTTCCTCTCTTTTTTGTTTTTAAATGGGATGAGAGTAGGTTATTGTGTTGAGAATTATATACTTTGTCTACATATTTATTGTGACCACAAAGCAAATTTTTACATAAAAACATTCTTGTTCCTTTCAAAACTATGTACCAATATCAAGATCAAACTATTTTCATTTGTTTGGATAAGTCCAATTTTTATATCTTCAAAGGTATTCTTCTCCTCCTCACACATAAGCTCATGCATGTCCTCATGCATGCCAAATGAATGAAATGGGATGAAATTACACAAGATCAGGTGGAATTTTGCCCATTTCCCTAGAATAAGCTATTTTCGAGAGTGAATCTTCATGTAATAAAAAAAGTACAAGTAAATTTAAATTTAAAATAGTAACGCAAAATATTATGCCATACCTTTAGTATTCAGTGTTGCTTCCATGGTAGCAAAAGTAAAATACATTGGAAAAAAGTGTTGAGAAAAGTACAGTCTTGCTATGCACAAAAGTAAGTAACCATGTAAAAAAAATTGCAACAACTGTTCTATTAACAAATTGTATTCTTTTTATTTTTATGTTTTTTCCCTTGACTAGCAAGTATACTAGTTTTCTAATTAAGGCTCTTTATTCCAACACTTGATCTGCCAGTAAGCTAGTTTTCAAACCAAGGCTACCAATAACACCCAAAGATTTTTATTATTTTTTTTAATTTTTCTAATTTTTAAATTTATTATTATTATTATTATTATTATTTTAATTTTCTAAAAATTCATGACATGTAAAATGTTATCCATAAACTCTATGCATCTTCATACTTCTCACAAATTATGGCTTGGAATTTTATGTATGTTGATATTATTCAACATTGGTCTCTATAGTGATGACCAATAACTAGTGATAGGCACATGTTGATCTGATGCATTCTATTGTCAAAAGTAACTCAAGATAATTTATTAATTGCTTGTTGAAGTCATGGGTAGAAATTTTCATCTCTATAATGACTCTTTGTAATTAAATTATCTTGTAAAAACCAAAAACAAACAAAACATTTCCAGACAATCATAATATCAGTAATGTTAAATAAACATAAATGCCAATAACAAAATGTTAAGATGAACATTTGAATGGATATGGAAGAATGTATTGCAACCTACATAAGAATGATTGATGGTTTAATAATTAACATTAATGGTGATGTAATTTTATTGTGAAGAAGAATAATTTCCTCAAACAAGTTTTATTATTATGCAAGTGGATATGGGTTTACCTAAATCTAGAATATGGATGTAAATGAGTGGAATGAAATGTCATCAATTCTTTTTATTATGAATTGTGCTAAAAATACTAACTATTATTTTATATAGGAAAGTTAAAATTACATTTCTAAATTATTGGATGGAAACCAAAAATTGAAAACATACCTAGTGACTAAATTTTTGAGGTCTTTCGCTTCCTTGTTGCAGATAGATTTTACATGCCTCCTCTTGCTACTAAATTTTTTGTGTTCTTCATTAATGACTTATCCTAGATTTGCATCAAGTTGAGTAAGGTTCTTCATTATCTTCTTTTGTTACTAAGAAATCAAAAGTGGGGGTCTAGGGGTGATAGTCCCTAGTGGGGTTAAAGGGAAGTGCCCTTTGTGTGCTCCTTGTCATGATACAGGGTGGGGTCAAGGGGTAGAGCCCCTTGAAGCCAAGCCCAATTTACCACTTTTATAACCATTAATTTACTTAGTGTTGAATATTTTTGGATTATTTTATGATATTTGAGATATCTTGATGAAATCATGTAATTCATACTAACTTTTAGTATCTGCATGACTTAAAAATTGTTAAACACTTGGTCTCATATGACTATATGTGAATTTGAAGTCCTTGTTTGCATGCTAGTCTGGCATGGAAGGTAATTTTGATTATTTTAATTTTATTTTTAGACTATCATCATTTTTTTATTTTAAATTTTAATTACAAACTTCCCTATCCATGTAGACTTAAAAATAAAAATAATATTTAGTACTCAGGTCGAAGTAATAAAATTTCTTGAGTAATTTAATTTATATTTTCTATCAGACGTTATCATTATAGTTTAGAAATAATTACAAAAAACTCAATATAACTAGGTAGCTAGTCAAAGAGAAAACAAAAATTGAAATTTTTTTAGATCACCCAATTTAAGTGCATCAATCTATACATGCTAAAAAAATTAGTAATAAAATATTTAATTATATAGGGCTTACCTTTAATATTAAGAAGTTTGACTCACACAAAATCCATAGCTATATCTTTATGTCACCATATTTGTTGCATGTTACAAACTAATTATGTCAAATATATTTCATGACCCTTATCTACTTTTGTTGTAATCTGCCTTGCGTGCAAATTCTTGCTATTTTTAATTTTTCCAATCTATCTAACTCACACAAAATTTGTCCAAAATAACTTTCTATGCATGGAAATATTATATGTAAGATTCTAGGAGACTATATTTGTGTATTCCATCCATGAATATTTACATTAATCTCTCCATCCATTGAATTGACTTGATCTAGAAATTATTTATATGAATCTTTCCAGGTCGTGACATGAATTATCATAAAAATCGTTGTAGCCATTATCATGTAAAAAAATTTGATCAACCATACTAGATTAGAATGAAATCCATTCATATCAATTTACTAGATAAAATCACCAAGATTTTGATTGGAGTGACAATTCTTTTTTAGCAGATCATACAACTATTTATTTTTTCAATTTCTTGATCAATTATTGATATATCAATCATTTTTGAAAATAAACTATGCTTACCTAGAAGATTGAATACCCCACATAATTTTGGCTCAAGAGTCTATCTTCAATAATTAAAAAGACTAAATTAAAGATCATTTTATTTAAATAGAAATCATCATCATGATTATCTCTACCAATAACACCATCTCCTTGTAAACTTTAGCCATCCTTTTGTAACTTTCAATTTTTTCTAAATTTTGTTCACAATCAAAATATGACATGCGATCTTATCTTTCTAGAAAATATTTGTATTTTTCAAGCAAATAGAAAACAAAAAAATATTTTTATTACAAGCATGTAGGTATGAGGTGATTTAAAATAGTCAGAGACCAATTTGGTAGTGGTTTTTACCTATTGCTTAGCATACCAATTTTTTAGAATCATCCAAAAATATATGTGATCTATTATAGATGATTTTGGAAAAGGTGTATCTGTATAGGTTTTCACACCACCATATATAGTCTATCTAACTAATTCAAAATGCAAATCATTCATTAAATATGCATGTTAGATATAGAAGTATCTATTTCAAATTTTGAATTATGAACAATTATAGAAACTCATGCAACATGTTGTTTCCTCCATATTGTTAGCTATCTCAACCTGTATCAACAAATAGATCTCCCTTCATGATGTTAGCAGTTGTTAATTTCTACACAATAATGTTAGTATTGAGGGTTTTTTTTTTGTTTTTTAATCTAAAATTCTGATTTAAATAAAAATAAATTATAATCTATGTTTCAAAAAATAAATCCTCAATAAACTATTAACTAAGTATCTCTTGGCATAGAATTTGCTAAAAAACATTCCCTCTCACTAAGAATCTCCTTAGCAGATCTAAATCTCCTAATAACAATATAGTTCTTAAACAACAATGACAAAAATGATGGGTGTCATTAATCCCCTTCATTTAATATTGTCAATCCGATGATGGTGTCTAAAGGTTGTATGCAATAGAATAAAGAGATATTTGGAAAATGGTTCCTTTTATCACACTACACACTTAAAAGAATTGAATATGACATTTGCTATAATTAAAAATCACACTTGCTAGAATTAAAAATCACACTTGCAAAATTCAAATCACACTTGCATAAAATTAAAGCACACTTGCATGGAATTGAAACACACTTGCACAAAGTAAATTGTTGAATTAGAAATAAATGACAAAAACATAAAATAACTATAGGTTTACAATAAGCTATACAAAGGAAAATATTTACATCAAGAAATAAATAAAGTGATAATTATAGAATAAATAAATAAAACAAAAATACATGGATCTATCTTCCTTGGAATGAGTGGTTAGCTCATTCTTTAGAAGAGGATTTACTCAAAACATCAGTTTTAGAATAGGATACTCATAATGATGGAAGGAAAAATATATTGATTGATTGATTATTTCATTCAGCTGTGGAAGGTTTCATTTATAATTCATGTTCCCAACCAACACCTTACTTAGGAGTAACAACTGAAATACTCTATATTATATTAATCTTCATAAAATATGGAGATATGTTTTTATTCTAATAAATAAATCTATTAATGCCTAATCTTAATCTCTACCAAATATGGAGAGATCTCATATATAATAAAAACTATACAATAGAAAGTCTATACATAAAAACTCATATATAGAAATAATCTAAATGGAAAGCATTCCTCATGATATTTGGAATATTAGAATACATTTATAAATACTTCCCAAACATGTCTATATTATTTTTGTTGAAGTTTGTAGCAATTCTATTGAAATTTGTATCAACCTACTAAAATTCATAGTAAGTCTGGTGAAATCCATAGTAAGCCTAGTGAAATCCATATCAAGCTTGGTGAAATCAATAGTAATCATGGTGAAATCCATAGTTGATATGATATAATCCATAAATATTGTGTAGTTGGTCTGATGTAATCCATAACTAGTTCATAACAATCGTATTATAATCATATTAGGTTCGTAACAAGCTTGTTGTAATCCATAGCTGTTGTAATAAGCTTGTTGTAATCAATAGTTACTATGGGAGTCTACAACAAACCTATAAGAGTCTATAACTTGACTAGAATACTAGATCTTATTGTAGAATACTTTGACACTAATTCAACATTATTTTTGAATGGTTAATCTTCATATTTTGAATCATTCTTGGCTTATTATGAACTATATATATACTCATTGACATCTTTTTCCCAATAATCATTAGTGATAGCTAAAAAATAGATAACAATGAATTATAAAGATATAACCATGATATATACTTGCTATTTTATTGTAAATAAATTATAAGTTTAGAAACTACATTTAGATCCACTTCATATGCAAGAAAAATGATGGTAATTTATGGATATAATGAGCCATTTTATGGACTCATCAGTGTCTCTCAAGGGTGAAGGATGATAATGGGTTATGCGAGTATGAGGTAGTGAGAAACATGGGGAAAATATTATATAATATAACTATGATATTATTCTCATGTATGATTTTCTAAAGTGACTTGATGATTCTCTTACGATATCATAATGATAACCTGCTCACACTCGTAAAGGATATTGCACAATATGCATGGCAATCACATTAGAAACATGACTTTGAAGGAATTTTTTGATCATTTGATAGCTTAAATTTGTGTCTATGGAATATCATACTTGAATTGACCCCAAAAAACTAACAATCCAACCTAAAACCTTTACTCACTTCCATATTTATGTATTAAAGGCTCTCCAACATGAAGAAACACTACATGCAACCTGTAAATGTGATAACATGGAGTTTTTATTGTTCTCCAAGGATGACACATGCGAAATAGTAGTGGATAATGATGTATAAAAGTTATAAATACCCCTAGTAAGTCACCCAAATTTACATTCTTCTTTCATCACACTTCAAAATGGAGAAACCCAAGAAAACCTAAACCTTGCCTAGATGGAGAAAACACAGTGAGTCCTTCACCTTATTAGTGATTATTCATAAATGATGGGAAGGAAATATAATAAATAATTAAACAAAATGGAATAAAACTAGGGTCACCTCCTCTACACAGAATCTTAGGTCCTCATTTTCTCTATCTTATCTGTATCTTTCATAAACCTAACTAGCCTTTCTAAGTTGTCAAGGAGGATGATGGAAATAAGAGATCAATTTTTGACCTTTTTTTACTTAAAAGTATATCCAAAGTATGGGTATGGTCTTAGGAGGCATAAAAGAAGATATGTCTTTGTCTAAACATGCTTTTACTCTAACAAACCTATATGGATCACTTGAAAACTTCCACTTTCTACCATGAAAACTATTTATTCTTCTATAAAATTGATGGAGATAATATGTTAAGTGATTGTAAACTTTCATCACACCTATTCAAACATTTATTGATGTTTCCATCTCTTATTTATACTATAAACTTATCATTTGTTATCAAAAATTCATTTTAATGTTACCAAATGGATAATAAAACACCTTGAGAGTGGAATGCAATGTTATAAAGTTGATTTTCCACATTTCTAGGAGTTGTACAGACTATAGGAGGTTTTCTATGACTTGGACACCACATGACATGACTCAACATGACCCATTAGACCACTTAACACCTTTGGACCCATTTGACCATGCTAGGAATGATTATACAATCATAAGGTCAAGTATAACATTTACCTTAATTTTATCAAAACATCCTTAAACAATTCTAATAAAGACTTGAAAATACCATTTTGAGGACCATGAAAAGATATGAGGTGGCCATAGGTAAGCTCAGATGGCCTTAATAAAAAGTTTTCAACTATGGGGGTTGATATTTGGCTTGGGAGGCCATATTATCAACATGTGTGTGTCTTGCATATTGATAGATAACATTCTTATTGAATTCAAACATTAGATATATAAACTTTGGTCCTAACCACCTCACATCTTGATGACTATTTTCCATGTTCTAATATGTACTTTATAGAATTGTACTTATAATCAACTAGTTACTTTGAAAATTTATATGAATTTTTTTCATGTATACAAATCATCAAATTTAATAAACCACCATAGCTATTAAATGTTCCATCTAAAAATTGTTTGCCAAAAAAAAATTATCACTCGGGTCTTTAATAAAAAAATACTTTGGATTAATGCTCTTGATGTCTTAGGTGGGGAAGACACCATACATTCTTGCAAAATCTTGTCAGTATGTAAAGGACAACATATATGATAAAAAAACATCAAAATGCATAGAAAATTCAACATGTACCCTACAACAAAATGTGGTGCATGCTTGGTTTATTTTAACATAGAAAGGATTACACATCTCACATGAATTTTGGCTAATTATTAATTGGACATTAAAATTTTCAATATTTTTTTTATAAAATCCTATTCAGGTCATGTCTAAGAAATGTTTTGCATGTGGCTCATGATTATTTGAGCCTTTTCTTCTTTTAACAGTATATTTTACATTATATGAGACCCTTGTGTTGTCGTGCCAACAAATATCAATCAAATTTCTTGTTCTTTCAAATAATACCTTATATTTTCATGGGAATCTACCACTAAATTCCCAACAATCCATGAATGAAGGGTCATCAAGCCGTATTCTATTTTTAGGACATTTATTAGAGTTTTTCTATTGAAGTTCAAGGATTTACTTATTTTACTAATAATTTGAGATTTATATGTTATCTTACTCATTATAGATACCATTATTAATCATCTTTCCACATTACTATATTTTTTGACATTTATTACCTATTGCCTTAAATGCCTTAAATAGATGTTTTACTATTATACTATTTTTCCATCCATGGTGAATGTTATTAACCCTAAATTTTGCATCAAAAGGCACATTTTTTTTTCATTTTCATTAATTGAACAAATAGTTGACATCATTTTGTATGGGTTTTATTCTCAAATTCATAGTCCCATACATGTTGAGCATGATGTTGAATTGATCTTTTTGAATTTTACCTTCCATAGGTTTTATTATTTTCTCATATATTTATACCAAATACCTTGATGTTCATTTTATTATCCCTGAAGGTGTGTGTTTAAGAGATATATTTTGTATAAAATTGGGTGGTGTTACCACTTCAACCATATTACAAATAGTAGAGGGTTGACTATCTACATTAGACCCTACATACGAATTGAATTCATCTTCATTAGGATATATAAGATTTGGGATCATTATTTTATGTTGATTATAATCATAATAAAAAACATCATTATGAATTAATGTTTTATTATATTGTGTTTGTCTATATGTTTCATCACTCATAACAAATTCATTACTTACATGCTCTAAATTTTTAATGCCATCATTCTACAAAGATTGATTGATATCTCTTATCTCATTTGAAGACATATCTAAACTAAATTATATAAAATTGGGCATGTTATTTTCATTTAAAATATTACTTGATGTGGATTAAACACCTGCATCTTGCCTAGAAGCCCTTATGGAAGTCCTCCTATTTACATGTCTTTTTTCTTTATTTTTCTCTCTTCTCTTCAATTTCCTAAATTTTTAACTCTTTGATTGGTATTTTATGATGACTTTCCAACACCATTATTTAAATTTACAAAAATAATATAATTTTAGATTTAAACTTAAATATATTTTAGTGATTCAAATAAAGTGAATGGAAAATTTATCAAATTCACATAGCTGCAGTAGAAAAACTAGTTTATAATTTGCAAAGAACAAAATAAATGAGAAAAATTCATCGAAAATCCAAAATAAATTCATGAATCAAAAAACACATGCATTATTTTAAAAGTATGCACACCCTTTTTTATCCACAAAAAATGGAAAAAAAATTAATGTTGTAAAATTTTGGTTTGAAAAGGGTGTACACCCTTTATAATTTTATAAATTTTTATTTGCCACTTTCCTTCCAAAATTACCTTAGTTTTAGGCCTAGGGGATCCCAAACCTAGTCCAAACCCTATCATGAACCAACCAATTTGATTTATAAGAAATTTAGGGGTTTTTTCATCTTTGTCAACACTTCTAATTAGATAGATTTTATTATTTAAAAAAAATTATATGGGTTTGTAGAGGGGAAATAAAAGTTTTAGAATATATACTTTTTTAACATTAGAATATTATTTATAGTTATCACTTAATTTATATATAACATACCTCATTATGGACTATATACATATCATCACAAATTCCCTTATAACTTTTGTTAATATTAATCAAATGTTTATAAAATTTATATCCCAATAATCTACACATTGTCAACTATGCTTTAAAAAAATTGATTTTCATGAAGTTAAGGTCAAAAAGTCGTGTTCATACACTTGAATTTTCAATTTTCCATCTAGCTTGAATTGTAAAAGTATCTAAAAACTATGTATAATAAAAAGTATTCTCAATAATCTTCAACATTTCACCTATCCATGTATGAAGTTTCATATAAAAAATTATTCATTTACTCAAAAAAGTGGGTTCATACACATGCAATCTCCTTATCTTTTCACAAAAAAATATCAACCTATTATCATAAATTCATCTATTTCACATACTTTTATCATCTAGGTATTTGAAAAAATTATATATTTAGAGACTACATTCAAATTACCATAATTCATGTTCTTATGTCATTGTCAAATTCCTTTTTGAAGTGTCTCTAACATTCTCTGCAAGTTTAACTATTGTTATTTTAAGAAATAAGTGTCATTTTATACCCCCCATTTTGTCCCCTATTATCTTACATCTACCCATTATGTGGATTTTCATATCATTCTTATCATGTTTTAAATGGACATGTGCCCATTAGACATGATCAAAATATTATAAACTAAATACTAGCAATATTCCATTGAAGAATCCCCCAAACTTGTGTTACATAATATTGGTTAGAATATTATATGTTCATATTATTCTTATCTTTTTTATAATGGCCATGTTCCCATTCTACACAATATTGGAATACACTATCAAATTACATACTTGAAATACTCCACTAAAGAATGCCTACAAACTTATGTTATAGAAAAAATGGAAACCATGTGGCTATTCATATCATTATTATCCTATTCAGAATGGGCACATGCCCATTATACATGATTGGAATACTATCAACTACATACTAGTAGTAATCCACTGAAGAATCCCCTAAGTTTGTGTTACAAAATATTGGTTAGATTATTGGATATTTATATTACTCTTATCTTGTTCATAAAGGGCCTGTGCCCATTCTACACATGATTGGAATACACTATCAAAATGCATATTGATAATACTCCATTGAAGAATCAATTTAATCTTGAGTTAAAAAAAATTGAAACTATGTGGCTATTCATATTATTCTTATCTTGTATTTATCTGATGTCATAGTATCATCTCAAGGTTCTATGGTATACTTGAACACCTGATCATAATTTAGATGGATTACATAGAATAGACACGTGCCCATTTTGAAAAAGATATTTTTTCACATCTTTAATTAGAATAATATTGGATTCTTAATTGATGATTTTCTTATATTTTTTAGATATTTGAGCATGTGTGAAAATGGAATATACCCATTTTACATGAGATATAAATATTCATTTCTTAATTAATAATATTATTGAAATAATGCTAATATATTAGTATAATAGGGCATAACATGATCATTTCTTGCTCTAGTACACTCATAATATAGTTAATATATAATGTGTACAAAGGGCATGCCAGACTTATTAATATGTTTCTCAATTTAATAATGTGGACTCATAGATAAATACCCATTGCACACATGCAAATCCTATTAGATTCTTAATCGATAATATTCACAATATATTAATACAAGACTTTTGTATTATAGACAATTACTGTGTTCATTCTAAATAGGTTAAAAAGAATTAAATAAATTAAGAATCCAATCTTCTCATCTCAATTTGTATAATATAGGCCTCTACCTATTAATACATTATAATTTTGGAAGCACTAAATATCAACAATTAGTTATTAAAGGTAGTAGTACACATTGAGAGAGGAATAAGTGTTATTGTAAAAAAAAATATTAAATATAAAAAAAAATCATAACAAAAATAATTTTACATATAAACATGTATCATAAGTAAAAATAAATTTGAAATTATCATGAGGGATATATTTCATAATATTTAATAGCAATCATTTTAAAATTTGATGTTATAGAGGATGAATAAGTCATTGCAAACTAGAAGAGTTACTTTTTGATATTAATTATGTTTTTACAGTATGAGAGTTACATAAAGATAAGGTGAAGGTAGTGGAGATTACACAAAGACTAATTTATAGTATATGATATTCATTTTTATTACATGAAAACTACATCTATAGATGGATAAGGGTCAAGCAAGACTTGAAATATAAAGCAGGAAGTGAGGAAGAGATTAAAAAGGTTATTACTTAAGGACTCAGTTTCTAATTTTTATTTTTTCCCCAAAAAAACTTTTATAGATAGCTTAGTAAGATTACATAAGGATATTAATACAAATTTACATAGGTATTTATCATTTTTATCTTTTATGTCAATGTTGTTCTATGTTTAAATTCTAAAAATGAAACTGATGTTTAAGTGAGTCTGATAAAAATTGACATTTGAATTTTAAAATCAAATTCCATTTTAACATGGTGTAGATATAAGGAAGAAGATATGAGTAATTTTCAAGTAATAAGGAAATAAAACCTAGTAGTATATGTTGTAGTTCTTGATCTTTGTGAGAATAGAACCTGATGCATTTATTTTTTCCATGTGAAGAAAACACTTTGATGCCTTATTTGTTCTTATGTGTTATCTCACTATAATTATATAATTATTCCTATGCCATTTAGTGTGGTTTTCATTGGCTCTCAAACATTAGATGCTGGTATCCTTAAAACCCAAATATCCATCTCTCTATTTTATCAATAGGTTATATGATGGTCAATGATGTAATACCTAAAACCTATCTATCTATATATATGTATTACATATAGGATCTCAAATGGATGTTGATACCCCTGAAACCTGACTCTATCTTTCTATATTCTTGATAGCCTCTAAGATGGTTGATGGTATTCTTCAAACCTAACTATCTATCTGTATGTACTATTGATGGGATCTAGGATGGTTTATAGTATTCTTATAACCTGATTATCTCTATCTAAATAATTGTTATAGGCTCTTGAATGGATGGTGGTATCCCTAAAACACATATTCTGTCTATCTATATTATTGATGCCCCTATGATACTCTCATTCACCTCCCTTTTCGTATGTCGTATGGTTTGTTTGTCTGAGAACAAACTAAGGAAATCTGATTCTTTCAATACTTAAAATTTTATAATTCATCTGACTAGGAAAAAATGTCATCCAACATACAAATTCAACAGTTTTTAAATTTTAAAAATGTATGTTGTAATAACTTCCATGCTTATTTTCAAATTTGAAAAACACCCTAAAACAGACTTTTGAGATATGTCCCAATTTAGCAAATATATATGGCAACCTATATTCTATATAGTGGGGACCTGGATGAGATTTATAACCTATTTAATTTTGTACACTCATCTATATATAAGATGGGCTAGCCATATAATAGATCTATAGGTGAGAAACCCATATAATAGATAGGGATACCCTATTTTATGATTATGTCTACATAAGGGGAAGAGGTAGGTGTTCTAGGATATGCTCAATTTGAGATCTATTTGTCAATGCTGGAGGGATTTTCAATACAACATGATTTGAAAATTTCACTTATTTGAGATGTATTATAAATTAATTGAATATCTTGTGTATTACCTACACAAAATATTTTTTAAATGCCCAAAAATATATTGAGGAGCGTAATTAGTCATAATAAAATATATGACTAATTATAGAATTTATTTTAACACATACCTTCAATATATTAATCAAATAATTTAAAAAGAGTAAGATTGTTGTTATTTAAGCATTATGTTTTGGTAAAAGTGACATATTTACTAGTGTTGTAATCAAAATTAACACACCCTTTGAGTGTGTACATTATTACTGGTATTAAAGCCAATTTGTGAACTTTCAAGAAAAATATGCCAACATGAAATATTATAAAGTGTAATTCAAATATCATCCTTCATTTAAACACTAAGGATAACATGATTCAAGTTCCATCTTAATTTAAAAGTTATAAATAAAGTGTGTTTGATTTTCTTATAATAATGACATAATTTAAAGATAATGGTGGTACCAATGATTTTATTTGACTTTAAATTGGATTTGGTCGCCTGATCCTCCCATTTATTCCATAATATGGACTTAAAATTTTATGCACTTGCATCTAAAACTTATTACATAGTATGATCAAGGGTGAAGGTGAGTGCAGTCATACACACCTAAACAACAATAGTTACTAATACCCAGGGCCAACCCAAGATCCCATCTTACTGATAGTGTAATGATAGATTTATAACTATTTTTGAAAACCAGTGAATTAATTGATACCATTTATTAGGTACAAGTAGTTGAGTTTTAGGTGAAGTTTAAAATACATGTGTGAAGGAGGGGTTAAAATGAATGGAGTCCTTAATGGATTGGAATATTCAATAGTAACTCATATATAAGAATCATCCTTATGCATAACACTTCAAAGATATCCAATATATGTCACTCTCTAGATTTGGCCCTTATGACATGGAATTTTAAATTACCCAATTAGGGCCAAATTTTCCATATTATTAATACTCAAAGCATGGTAGGCACACAACCATATTATCCTTAAGAATTATAAGTTTTTACATGGAGAACATGACATATGACCATTCTCACTTGGTGGTGCCCTAATTGGTTAGGAATCTAATAGGTTCTGACATCTTTGTCGATGACCCACATGGCACCATTTGATTCAACTGTTGCTCCTATAGATAACCACAAAAAAGACCAATTAAAATAAAATAAGCTCAGCATATTTAAATGCTCACTTGGACCCTAAATAAACTCTATAAGATGCCATGTAGGAATTTGCAATTCAAAATCTCTATGCACCTTGAAAAAATACAAACCTCGAGAAAAGTTAGTGCATTTAAATATCTAAGAAAGAAAGTGTCAGGTTTATTTTAGGATATGGATAGGATCCAAATGAGTTATCTTTGGAGGCCATGGAGGATTTTAACAAGGATTATCCAGACATCACAAACACTTACTGTGATTATAAATATAGGGTGAAAAAGGAACCTTGATGATTTTATTATAAATGAGATGTTAGGAATGAGATTGAGTCTAGGTAATATGAATTTGATCATTTTTTAGAGGGGTCCCTCATTTATCAAAAAAATAAAGGTGTGTTAGACACAAAAAATAAAAAATAAAATAGTATAATTAATATCATATGGTTAGAATTTTAGATTTCCATATCATCATTATCTTGTTTATAATTGGCATGTGCCCATTCTACATAATATTGGAATACTATGAACTAAATACTAGCATGGTTCCATTGAAGAAGCCACCCAAGCTTATGTTGCAAAATATTATTTAGAATTTTGGATGTTTGTATATTCTTATCTTGTTTAAAATTGACATGTGCCCATTCTACATAATATTGGAATACATTATCAAACAACATATTATTATTACTCCATTTAATAATATCCCTAAGCTCATGCTAAAAAATATTGCTTTGGATTTTGGATGTTCATATTATTTTTATCTTGTTTAGAATGGGCATATGCCCATTCTACACAAGATTGGAATAATATAAATTGCATACTAGAAATATTCCACTAAAAAATCCTTCCAATCTTTTGTTTCAAAATATTATATATAATTTTTAAAAGTTCATATAATTCTTATCTTGTTTAGAATGGGCATGTTCCTATTCTACACAAGACTGGAATACTATCAACTACATATTGGATTGATTCCACTAAAGAATCCCTCTAGGCTTATGTTATATAATATTGTTTATAATTTTGGATGTCCATATTATTTTTATCTTGTTAAAAATTGGTATGTTCCAATTATATGTAATATTGGAATAATATCAATTTTATAATGTTAATATTCCACTAAAGAATCCCCCAAGCTTGTGTTGTAGAAAATTATTTAGAATTGTTGATACTCGTATCATTATTATCTTGTTAAAAATAGGCAAGTGCCCATTCTACATAAGATTATAATAATATCAACTACATAATGGCATGATTCCATTGAATAATCCTCAAATATTATATTGTAGAATATTGGTTAGAATTTTGGATGTTCATATTATTCATATCTTGTTTAGAATGGTCATGTGCCCATTTTAAACAAAATTGGAATACACTATGAAACTACATACTCATATTACTCCATTAAATAATACCCCCAAGATTATGTTATAGAATATTATTTAAAATTCTAGATGTTTATAGTATTTTTATCTTGTTTATAATGTGAATATGTCCATTCTACACAATATTAGAATACTATCAACTGCATATTGGTAGTATTTTAGTAAAGAATACCCCTAAGCTTGTGTTGCAAAATAATATTTAGAATTTTCAATGTTCATATCATTTTTATATTGTTTATAATGGGAATGTTCCCATTATACACAAGATTATAATACTAAAAACTACATACTAGTAGTACTCCACTAAATAATCCCCCAAGATTGTGTGGTAAAATATTGGTTAGAATATTGGATGTTCATATCATTCTTATCTTATTCATAATTTGAATGTGCCCATTCTACATGATTAAAATACACTATAAAATCCATATTAGTGGTAATCCACTAAATAGTCCCTCAATAAAGGGAAGAAGGTTCATCTTGGGCCATCTATTTCCCTTTCTACTATGGCTCAACATACAGAGGATGTTAAGGTGACTCCAATATAGATATATAGAAGGATTTTACAAGGAGTCCTGATGGATTCTCCTCCTAGATATCCTATTTCACCTCATCCCTTGGTTCCTCTAATACCTATTTCAATTAAAGTAGATTAGCCCTCAGATCCTACACCACCTCTTCTAATTCAAACAACTCAGCCCTAATAAATTTTTACCTGTGTGGCCTACACCTAAGTGGCTCAATCTCAAATGACTCAACCTTAGGGTACACAGACCTTAAGTTTTGATACCTTTAGAATCTAAAAAACTATTCCACATTGAGACTAATAACTAACACTATCACAAGTCCCTTAACCTCTTCCTCTCCTCTCTATCAACTTCTCATGATACAACCTTCTTTCCTGACTCCCCTACCATCCATCAAGTGAGTCCTCCTTTATTCCCCATTTCACCCCCTCCAAAATTCAACCAAGTGACTCTAAATTTGGTCTTTACTAACACCCTCACATACTCTTTGCCATCTACCCCATCCATTTCACTTGGGATGCCCTCTATGCCCCCACTGGTTATGTAAACCTAAGTGCTTATAATCTCCCTGCCTTTATCTACTATAGTTGTAGCTCCTGTGATAAGTGCACCCATGTGCATAGATTAATCAACCCAAACTATTATATTTATGCTTTATATGGTCTATTAGCTTCCTTAGTCACCCCCCATGACTTCCACCACCACTTATCCATGAACTGTAATAGCCTAGAATGACCCAAACAAGATTCCAAGGAAAAATTATAAGGTAGTACATCTTTCTACATCACTAATATTAGTTCCTTATGTCATCTCTTGACCTCCATTTTCCCTCATCATGTGTTCCCAAGGATTTGTCTTTAACCAACCAATTTACTCCTTTATACCAAATACCCCCTCCTTAGAGTCATAGTTCCTCAGGTTAACATGACTTATGACAAGTGGTAGGTCCAATTGTTTCCTTGGGCCTCCCCATGAACCTCGCTTCCCTACACCCCCATGTTTTTATTACCTTCACTAATTTTCTCATCCATCCATTCCATGTCTTCCATGTCTCATCCACCATGTATTTCACATATCACCATCATTTATATCACCCCATCGACACCTCCTCAAACCCTAGGTATGGTTTTAGTATCTTAGGCACCTAAGATGATAATGTAGGGTGACCTAGACTTGAAGTGTGACTTTGACCACACCACTATAAATATGCATAAGATATTCATTAATAAATTCATGTAGGATGGGAACCTTATGGTTTATCATAACCAACAATATATGTTCTCTCTTACCAAGGTGAGGACTCCCACAAGAGAAGAAAAGGTAGCCTAAGATCAAATATTAGTTCTCTAAGACACTCATATCATTTCTAATAAATTGATGGAGGACATACAGGATTGGTTTTAGGTCCTTGAAGTGAAAGTGAAAAGTTTATTCCTAAAGGGCCTAATTGGGCAAGTCAAGGACACCCTCTTAGAACTCTTCTTAGTGTTGGGAAAAGGGGTGGAGACTTAGGCTAGTTTTGTGATGTAAATTTAGAGAACCTAGGCCTATTTATAGAGGATCACTTTGGTAGAGAGAAAATATAGGAATTTGGTAGTCATAGTAAACAAGGGCATGTTATTGGATCTGAATTTTATGCCCACTCTAGACCTTAACTTGTACCAAACATACATTAAGACAATGAGGGAAATAATTGAGGAATGGCTAGCCCTATCACTGAGTATGGTGAATCCCCTAAAATAAGGCAATAAAAAGATATTGGCCTAATTTAAGGTGTTAATATCTTGGTGTTATTCCACCTAAATGTCACTCTTCTTTATTAGGGAAAATTTAGAGTCCACTTGGGTCACTTTGACTAGGTTAAGCAAAATAAGGTGGCTAGGGAAAAAAAGGATATGTGTAGTTAGGTTATGTGTGACTCTGAGAATATTTAGGGAATATGTTATAAAGTGGATGTTTATATTATTTTTATCCTTTTTAGAATTGGTATATGCCCATTCTACACAAATAATATTGGAATACTATTAAATGTTGACATTTTTATGGTGTAGAATGGGATCAATTGATAATATTATTATTAATGTCTCATTTAAAATTAGGAACAATCCCATTCCCAAAAAGATATAAAATGTAATCTCTATTAAATTACAATTCATTATAAATACCAAATATAATAATATTAAATATTGATAGACATGATATAATATAAATTTAGATTAGATTTAATTCAGAACAAACATACACCCATTTACACAACTCTAAAATTATTATCAATAAGTGGCCAATACTAATAGATATTTATGATCTACCAATCATACAATTTTAATACTTTATAGGTTTGAGTAATAACCACACATTGAAAAAAATTATAATTTGGTGACTAATGCATTTAAATAATATGTTTTTACATGGTTTAAAAACATTTCATATATCAAATATCATCATGATATATTTAAATTGACAAATTTTGAATATCTTTTTACAATAGGGATTATAATGGTTGTTATGGGAAGTGTTCCCTACTAATAAAGTATAGTTATCGATGGTGCATTGAATTGGGAGAAAAAATATGAGGACTAGTTTGTATAAATATACTCTTTGTTTAACTATCATAATGTCCTCTAGTTGTTTCATTTTGTGTTAGGGTAGAATCAAGCAATTGGGATAGTGTTAAATATGAAATGAATTTCAAATAATGTAATAAGGGTTCAATTGGATCATATAAACAACAATGACTGCTTATCCTAAATTATTCAAGTGGAGCTATAGGTTCCATTATATATAAAAAGTGGTTCATTTGGCTAAATATAATTAATATTTTTACTTTTCTTATGGTTGGAAAATTGATCCATTTAGATATGGAGACAACACTAGAGTGGAAGCTAGTGAAAATATTTGTAATGGAATTAAACTAGCATTCAAAAGAATTTATCAATATGCAATCACTTCATTCTTTTCCCATTGATTGAATATGGATAAATAATTGGGGAAGAAAAAAATTCATTCAAAAATGTCTACATTTATGAGGCAACAACTATTGGAAATGCTAGAAAAGGAAACATTAGTATCATAATTCCAAGAGCTAAGGTCATATACAAGGGATAAAAATCTATTGAAGAAATCTGAAAAAGAATTTAATAAGAGTGAATCTTCAACATCTAAAGAGATTAAACTTTTCTTATTCAATGAAAAATAATTCAAGATTGGATTTAAATGCTACCACCAAGCTCCTCTTCAATACCAATACCAATCCCTTAATCCAGTCATTGTTGATAAACTAGTTAGCTTAATGTTGTGTAATCTTGTGCCTATTTAGTGGGAGGCCCTTTAGAAAAGTAACTGGTGATATTTTAGACATTGATCTTGAACATGAAATACGTGATCTAGAAACTAAATTATATATAAAATATGGACAACATACCATTGCAGATATGAAAAGTATTCTATAAAATCATGAGTTTGAATCTTTTTATGATAGATTAAAATAAAGATCAGACTATATTATTTCTATCAAAGCCACTAAAAATCAAGTAATCAATCTCTAAAAAAAATAAAATATGTAAAATAAAACATGGGTTTCAACACACTTTATTGACTAGTTCTATAAATATAGAGTTTTATAGATCATAGAAAAAATTACTATAATTTGTCAGTTCAAGTAATGGAAACACAACTAATTGGAAGGATCTTAAATATTGAACTCAATTATTAAGCTCAACTATAATAAAATGAAGAAATAATTTTACAAAAATATTCATTTAAATACTCTATATGCCTAATTAATAATCTAATTTACTTTTATATTTGAATATAGGAATTTGAAGAAGAGATTAAGAATGTTTTTGAAAAATAAAGGTCAACATGCTTAGTTATAAGCTGACATTTCTCATTCTTCTTGATGACATGGGAAAAATGGGTTCTAATTTTTTATCGCTAGACAAATGGTGGGCTAGATTGCATCCCTAATAAATATAATGACCTATATTTCAAGCCAAATTCATTGGATAAATTTACACTAGGCTTATTTAGAGGCACATGGGGTATATTTTTGGAAGAATTGGATGTAATTTTAGATAAATTTATGAGTGGAAATGTTTGGCTAAATGTGACTATTGACCCTAGGGTGAAAGCATAAAACTTTAGTGTCTATTGAAAAAGAGTGAAAGATACTAGAATCTCAAGGTCAAAAATTCTAAACTATTTGAATTCATGTGTTCCTAAACAAGTAGCTATTCTAGGGGGTGATGCATCAAATGTGAGAATTTTTTTGCATCGATGAAACTCACTTTATTTAATTCTGTGATGAATTTGGAGAAAAAGAAGAGAAAAAAAAGTAAATTAAATAGGTCAAGGGATATATACAACATTAGAAGATAATACAATGATATTAAAGGATTCTATCAACCTCTTAGAATAGTATGTATCATCATTTACAAACAAATATCTACTAATGGAGGAAGATACTTATGAGTTCACATGTTAGTGTATTTTTCCTTTTATAATAAGTAGAACATTGGGAGTAGTATAACACCATATTTCTCTTATTATAGAGGTGTTTATTACATATTTTTGTAATGTTTTCA
>JARHVA010004518.1:15000-75000 GCA_037957365.1 Torreya grandis | reverse complement strand
TGGAATGCTTTAATTACAAGGGGTTAATGGGATGATGGTGTACATAATGGTTAATGGTTTTATCTCATTTAGACCTTAAAAATGAAATTTATTATGTCAAACTCTAGGTGAGTGGGATTATGGTATTTGCTAAAATCTCAAATGTAAAATTGGCATATTAGTAGTATTTAGATCAACTAGCAAGTGTTTAGGTGGTCATGATTGTGACACTTGATGAAATACTTGTGATCCACATTTATAGAGTTCTTTAATTATAAAGGGTTAATAGGATGATGACATGCATCATGATCCATGGGTTTTTCTCATCTAGAACTTACAAAAAATTGAACTTTGTTGTGTCATCCTATGGGTGAGTGGTGAAATACTAGGTGCAAAATGGGCATACTGGTAGTATTTGGATCAATTGGCATGCACCTAGGTGATCAATATTGTTACACTAGGTGAAATCCCAATTCTATAGTTTCCCAAGAAAAATAGAATTGTTTTTAACTACATAAAGGCCACAAATTATTAGGTAGATTAAACTTGTACATATTATTATTTATCTTTTTAAAAATAGGCATGTGTCTATTTTACACAATATTACTATCAACTACAAAAAATCTTTATATTAATATTTCTAAGTTTTTCTCAGTCTAAAAGATTGAAAATGTGATTTCTAGGAATAAACTATGTATATAATTATTAAGATCAATGTGTTTCAAATCACTAGTGACATCAAACATCCACATATATATGTTGTGTCATTCTATGCATAAGTATTTAAGATAGATGCTAAAATAAAATGGATAAGTTGACTAGATACAACCTCAAGCTTGGAAATGCCAATTTCATGAATCTAATCAAAGTACTGGAAACCATCTAGAAAGTGAACTATAAGGTCATACATGTGAAGAGTCAAAAAATAAAGTAATCAATTTGGAGTCCTAAATATTAAGTGGATGGATATTATGTCTAATTTAAAGACAATGGTTAGTGAAAACTTGATGCAATAAGTGGGATCATCTTGCAAATTTAGAATTATAATGTTCACAGAAAAATATTGAATCATTTCAAAAAACTAGAATAATATGTACTACTAGTTGATTAATAACTTTAAATTCCAAAGACATTAAAACTAAAATCCATAAAATATGATATTTAATTCCATTAAATTGAAAATTGGAATCCAATAATAGTGAATTTGGAATCCAATATTTGAAATAATTGATACTATAAAATCCAATAATGATAGTTCCAATTTTCAATCTAGATTGGAATATGTCCAAATTTAATGAAATGATGGTTTTGTGTGTAAGTCTATAATTATATCTCCTTCACCTTGAAAACATAGTTCCACTTTCAACCCTAATTTTAATTGAAAAAGTGAATAGAAAATATGGATCAAGATAATCACAACCACCCCATTTAGTGGTTGAGCACTACCTACATTTATTTTAATCAAAAGAGAGCTCAAACCGCATGTATTTATACTAATTAGGTGTATGTGTGAAATAGTGATAATGTAATACGTATGAAATGTGTAATATATATTTTAACACTTCAAGATGGGAAATTTTGACTTAGATTAGGTGATTTAGAATTATCTAGAGGTAACCCATTATGATTAATCTTTGATGTGGAAGTTTTAGGGTTATTTCTCTCAATGTGAAAAGGTAAAAATGAATTATTGTTAGGTGTTAGATATATGATTTATATATGGTATTAGGATTAGAGAAATTTTGTATAAATAGATGAGTCTTTGGGTAACTTATCACACCACCAACATGTGAAACATATAGACTGAACTTTAGGAATGATTTGAATATTTAAAATAATTATTGTAAAGTGTGGACATATCCAACATATGTGTATGGATTGAACATTACATAGTCATTTGAGTATTATCCAAGGCATCTAGAAAGTATGGAATAATTAATTTATGATCAAGAGAGAATATGATTAGGATTATAAAAAAATTAGGCATAAACTAGGGAATTATTGAAGGTGACTAATAGAAATTTTCTATGGTTGTGCCCAAGAAAATATATATGAGAGAAGGGTGTGTAAAAGACATATTTGTATGAATAAGTCATGTAATATAAATATAGGTTAAGACTAACACTATGAATATTATAATACTATTTTTATGTGTCTATATGCATCATAGTTTTTTCATTTGGTTTTAATTATTCTCATAATACACCAAAATATTAAAAATATAATTAGTTAATATTTTTTATTATCATCATCATATTACATAATAAATTTCTCCAAATTATGTATTTTTTCCAATATATATATTAATAATAGCTTATCATGGATCAGTGGCATCATGACATCAGGATTAACTATATAATACTTGATTACATTAAAAGACTTTTAGTGGTTACCATCCCATGATAACTTGATATATTTACTTAATAGTATTGGAAAGCATTGGGTTATGTTTTATAATTAAATAAAACATATTTTATTAGACTAAATATTTCATTATAAACTCTTTGGTTGTTTAAGATTCTTAGGGTAAGGAATCTCACTAATATCTTGTAATTTTTTATTAACTTTTATGCCTTATCTAGCAATAATGAAACCCAATTATTCACTAAATATCACACCCAAAAAAAAATTTATTAGGATTGAATCTCCCTTAATTTTATCTTAAACTTTCAAATATTATCCTTGTGTCATGCACATGATTTTATCTTTTATTTGGATTCCCTAGATATCATCTATATAATCTTATAAAATTTAATTCATATAATCATGAAATATGTGTGACATAGCCATTTAATAAGTATCTCATGTGTTCTTAAGTCTGTAGTCAATAGGAATCAAAGAGGGGAGACTAGTATCATGTTAGTATGAGGAAAACTAAATAAAAAACACACTAATAAAACTAACACCTCTAGCTCAGATGTTCAAGGAGTAAGAAAACAATATAATTATCTATAAAATGAAGAAAAAACAACCATAATTTAACTTCCTTAAGAGTAAGAGTTGTATGTTATCCATGGAGAAATGTGCTCAATCATGTGATCAAAGAATATTTGATAATGGTGTTCCTTACATCATCTTTTCTTATCACCTTGGTAATATTAGGCTTGGATTTGGATTTGGCTTAGCTCTCTCAAAAAATGAGAATTATAATAGTACATAAAGAGGTTCCTTTAAGGAATTTTTGCATGATAACATTAAACCAAAATAGCTTCTTGAGGGTATTTTAGCATAATAACCTGAGACAAAAAATCTTTTTTTGAGGGAATTATTTCATAATACATTAAATAGAAAATATTCCTTAAAAATGGAGTAAAGCCTTGTATTTTTATCCTCTCAAAATAACTATAACACAAGTGAAGTTGGGTTAGATTTAATCATGGTTAGGTTTGAGAGGGAACAAGACATTAATATTTTCAATTAATAGACATGTCTCACAAATCCATATATTTGGTTGATATTTTATGAGTGCTTGACTACTCATAAAAGATGATATCATAATAGTGACATAATTTTAGATATATATGTGTTGTTAGATGAAATTATAAAAATAAAATTTTAACAATTAATTAGCCATGGGATTTTAACCTATGCATTTAATTGGGTTTAACCAATTAAGCAACCTTGATAAAGTTAATTGCCATTTCTAAATTTTAACAAGTTATCCCTCACACATGGTTGAAAAGGTCAAATTTTTAGGTTAAAACTTGACCAGAGATGAATTAGAGGAAGATGATGATTTAATATAGTGTATTTCGATAGTTAAGGATACATTAATACAATTTATAAGATGCATGTGATGTGCGTTGATGAATCAAATCACTCTAATGATTTACAAGATTAACTTGAATTATTTTATATAAGTCACTTCAATGTTTGTTTACAAACAAAATTGGCCAAAAAGGAGTGTCTATAGTTTACCCCTATTTGAGAAGGCTTTGTGAGACATAGGCATAGTAATGTCTTTTCAAAGAATGAAAACATTATTAATAATAAAAAGAAAATAATGATTGAATAATGCTCTAAAAATGGATTCCCCTTCAAGGGAGTGGTTGACACATGATTGATGGAAGGTATCTTAAAAATTAGTAAGAATAATAAATAAATTAACCCATGGGTAAGATTAATCCAATTGAGATAATGCTTGCAGACATTAATTCAAAAGTATTGATTTGCCCAAAGGTGGTTATAATCAGTGACGTAGGTTGAGACACTAATTTAATCAAAGGTGATTATAATCAATGGCATAGATATGTGCTTGAACAAGGAATATTGGTTTAAATAATGATTTGTCAAAAGGTATTTATAATCATTAAGATGATCTATAATGAAAAATGATTTTATCCTAGTAGGGTATGTTTGATGGTGACAAATTGGTTACACCCCAAGAGAGTGGATTGGTAAGCATAACTCAAGCATATAACCTAATACATAGATTGAAGATGAATGGGCACAAATATAGATGAGATGGTGCAATGATTGAAGAGCCCACAAATAACCAGGCACATAAGGATACATAAAGTGATGAAAGAAATGATTGGAAGAAAAAATGTGTGGATGAGTTTACCTGATATATGTCATGTATCTAAGTGGTACCTACATAGTATAATTAGGTCTCAAGCCAATGTAGTTCACCCATAATTAGGAGAAAATGGAATGGTGAATATAATATAGGAATAAGAATTTGATCAATGTGAATGATTTAGTCATACCTACTAATGCAAAGATGCTTTTCCTTATTAGCATTGATATAACCAAAAGGGTTAATGGATTGATTTGATCAAAGAGTATAGGAAGATTTTACAAAAGGAATAAGGAGAAGTTTATGAAGTATAATTTCTCATCAAATTCATTAAACTAATTTTTATTTTAACACATGATGGTATACACCATGATATAAAAACCATGATTAGCTAGTACTAATGTGCATAAGGATTGACTCTCGATCCAATAAACAATAATAAAAATAATGCACCAATAATAAAAACTAGGATTATAATGTTGACATATAAATATGGATGGATTCAAGAATGATGCATAAGGAATCAACTAATAAACACATATATACTAAGTCAAGCCACAATAATGAAAACAAATAAATAGACAAACAAACAAGCAAACAATTAAGTAAACAAACACACAAAAATATTGAAATTAAAATAAATAGAAAACATATTGTCATTAACCAAATCAATACCTATGTGTGAAGGCTCAATGGAATGATAAAAATATGGTACCCCCATGTGAGGCTATATGTAACTAAATGACATGGGGGGATAAGATATCCCAATATAAGTTGTACACTTTTTTCTTTGCCTCAATAGGGTGAAATCTATGATTTTGGCCTAAAAGTGTGAACTAAATGGTGGCCCTAAGCAAAGATACATGCACAAGGAAGGTTACACCACCAATGGTAATGGAATGTATTGGAACTAGCAATGGATATTTTCATGGCAGGGAGGGTCAAGTATGATTAATTATGTTTAGAAAAGACAAATGTTTTTGGATTTTAGGGTTTTATATCTCTCTAGGATATTATAATAGATTTTTTATTTTTTAGGATTTTTGAAATATTATGAATGTTTTTGGAAATTTCTAAGAATATCAACTCAATGGAAAAGTATGAGACACCGAATGGTCCAACATGCAAAATGGTGAGAGTGTTGACTTAGTTTTATCATAAAATGGTGAGATCATTTATTGAAATTACTCACAAAATAGTGAGAGCATTGGAAAAGGGTGACTAGGATAACCTTAATGTAAATCGAGTATTACCTACATAGTCTAAATGGACCTCAAGTCATTGTATTTCAAAGGTATGAAAAGGTATGAAAGGATGGTAAGGTGAGGTAAAGAGATAGTCAAGGCACATGGAAAGGTATGAAATAATGGTAAGCCAAATGGAAAATGGTTATGTTATTCATGTTGATGTGGATATGCTTGTCTTGACTAACATATGATATAACCAACATAGTAAACTATGTAAATTTTTATCCCACACCCCTTATAAATAACTACTCTATCAATAACTTATTGTTGATTTGGTCTTAAATAATTTTGATTTAATCTTCATTGGTCATTAATTTTGTTTCCTCCAAACTTAAAGACAAGATGTCTTTGTAGTCTCTATAAAGGAAAGTACAACCATGAATGGTAAATACAAAAAAATAGTGGATAAAGGTCTCATTTGGTAATGGAGGGATGGATCATAATTGAATGTATAATGGTTGGGCAACAAATAAATAATTTATTTTTAGGAATACATAATGTTCCTTATTCCATAGTTGACATAATTTTAATTGTGGTAGGGTTGAAGACTTTTGAATATACTCTCGATAGGACCACTAGATTTTTCTATTTTTTGGGCATGAGAGATGATGCCATTTGATTATGTTGTATAATGGATGCTATAATGATGTTATCTTCAATAATGTCTTCATCAAGCATTGATTAACTATTGTTCTTAGTGATTGACACCTTTAAGAGGTTTTCACCAATAAAGTTATCTTGATTATCCCATAGCTCCTCCGAGAAGATTTCAATAAGGATTGTTAAATTTTGAATTTCATTGTATTTTATCACCTCAAATAAGGTTTCACTAAAAGATGCCAATTTTGGACTTTTATTACCTCTGGCACCTCTAAAAGGGTTTCACTAGGAGATTGTTCTTCTTTTGAATAAATGTGGTCTTGGTCCCCATGATATTTTATAACTAATATGTCTCCATGGATGCAGTTCAACAAGGTATGATTCTTTTGGTCCTAATTGACACTTGTGGGAGGTCAAATGTCAATATAGTGGCTATGTTGGGTGGTGTTAATGGCATGTGTAATATTTCCTTGTAGAATAACTTATATCATTGCTAAAGTCATCATCCTCAAAAATTGTGGAAGGGTCATAAATGTATTCAAATTAATTTGTAATGTATGTGTAACCAATGTTATAATAGCCACAAATTTATTTTTATTTTTAATCTAATTCTAACTCAAGGTACTCTAAATTTTATTTTTAGACTAATGTTTATTCTACTTTTAATGCTAAATATGATATTGATTCAATAATAAAACATGACTTTAATGTTGATTCTTCATCTAGTGTTATGACAGAGATACTATGTTAAATGATTTGTATTGGATGAGTAATGTAATAGGGTTAAATAATGGGATCATTATAAATAGGTTCAATTAAGGACTCTACAAAGACTAGCTCATTACAGTGAGGTTCTCAATGAAAGGGAAATAGTTAATAGGAAACTCCATAGAGACTGGCTTGTCAAAGGGAGGTTCCTTAAAATAGGAAAATGGTCGAGATAATGATTTTACCAAAGGTTTTTATAATCATTAGGGCTAACTAAATAAAGACTAGGTTGTCAAAATGAGACTCCTCAACTAAAGGGAAATGGTCAATAGGCAACTCCATAGACACTATTTCATCAAAGTAAGGATCCTTAAAAATAGCTCAATGGTCAAAAGGTGATTTAACATCAGTTAGATCATCAAAAATAGGTGTTTCAACAAAAACAGCATAGATTATTTGGTTGTCTTGGCCTTGGTTTACACTTGGTTTTAAAATACCAGTTTTGAACATAATTTGGCCCTTCAAAGATGTCTCTTGGATAGTAATGACTTGCTCCATTATGGCTTGAATTTTGTAATGAGGGGAAAGTTGGGAAATGGATGAATAATGACCTATGTGTGAACTAAATTTATAAATTTTAAGAAATAAACTAATATTGCAATATTAATAAAAGCTAAATTCAACCTAAGATAGAGAAACAAACAAAGAAAATAGAAAACAAAAACTTATAATTCAAATGTGCAAGATTTCTCCATTGTAATTTAAACTTGATTTACTTTTAGAAAATTTGGTGCTCACTCTTCCAATACAAAGGATAATGGGTATAATTTTGGTGTAAAGGAGTTTTGTATGCTTTAATTCTATTGGATTCACTTGGATTTGATTGTGAATGGAATATAACTTTGTTAGCATAAGTCATGATTCCTCTTTAAAATGAAGGTTTTCAAGCTTATTTATAGATTTTTGGAGGAATATCTAATGATGGAGGATTATTTGTATTTATTAACTGATTTAAATAATCAATGGTGTCTAAAAATTCCTCAGCCATGAGGATGAAGAACATTTCAAATGGTTAAGTATGGGATTAATTAGTTGAGTTAATAGGAATAAGTCAAACTTCTTGACAACTCAGGGGATGAATCATAGGAGGTTAAAAAAAAATTTGGTTTGGTTAGGATGATTGAGAAAAAGGTGGAATATGTTGGATGATGTGTAAAATCCAAATTTTATATTTAAAATAAGGATTTAAAGTGTGCATAATTGACTAATTTAACTTATTAAATTATTTGAATTTGGAGAGAGATGTGATGAATTATTTTAAGAAGAATTTTTACTATATTTTATGTTCATTTCAAAACTAAATGAAATTTACGTGTTTAAATTTTCCTCACTTTGAAATAGTGTTTCAAAATAATACTATTTTGAATAATAGTAGAATAAGTAGAGGGTTGATGATTAAGAAGGAAAAATTTACCCAAATGAATGAAAATGAGTGTGATGATGGCCTCTCAAGGGTTTGAGAGAGAAAACAAACAAATGATCAAAATTGATGAAAAAGAGGAAATGGATGAAGTGATGTGGATGAACGATAAATCAATTTACTATAGAAGTAAAGTCAGACTTGTAAGATGTTGGTTGTGTAAAAAGGTTTCCCACAGTTAATTAAAACTAGAGTATGGATTTGAAAAACAATATTTTGACCATTCAAAGATTACATGCTTATTGTTTTGCTAATGATGCAAGGGTAAATTGAGTGGTTATGAGAATGACACATCCTACTGATAATAATATATGGATATAAAAATAGACAAAAAAATTGAATTTCAAATGATTATTTTTATTTTATGTAAATGGATTGTTTCAATATGTTTAAAATAAATTTGAAATAAATTGATTCAATGTCTCATGAAATTTGAAAAATAGGTGAAGGAAGAGTTTGATAGAGGGATGAGGGAGAATATTTGGTAGGTGATAAAAATATAAGTATAACAAATGGGTTATATAAATTCATTTGTGAAAATTTGAATTTCAAAGTTATTTACTAAGAAAATTGAGTCAAGAGATTTACTCTGAGACATTGGAAGAAATATGGACCGTATTCCACACCACGAGCACCAAAAAAAGTGAGAGATGAGGTTATAGAGACCTAAGAGGAGTGGGCCTCTAGTAAGTTAGTTTTTATTTATTTATTTTTGCATTTATGGCTATTAATTAGGGTATAAAGGGAGGGAAAATGAATTTTCAATTGCAAAAATGGTGAATTTGGCATAAAAAATAGAGTATTCACTATAGGTAACTATTGCTATCCCTATTGGTAAGTTGAACAATCATATTGTTGAAGCTACTCTAGCCCTTCATACCATTAAACTAGCTGTTGAGTCAGGATTTTCTAAACTATGGTTGGAAGGTGACTCCCTAAATATCATAAATATCTTAAATAACAAAAATTTAGTTTCATGGTCTATAGAGGCTATGGTGATGGAAATTAAAGCCTTAATTCAAAAATTTGAAAAAGTAACCATAACCCATACTTACCGTGAAGCCAATGGGGTTGCTAACTGGATAGCTAATCATCCTATTCAAGTAGGGCACAAGGTGAGATGGCAAGATGCATTAAATAAGCATGTTGATCTCAAAGCGCTTATTAATTATGATGCCATTCATTCAAAGGAGGGAAATATCTACTTGGAATAGCAAGTTAATGATTTGGTGGAGTGGCCGCATGCTGGAAGGATTAATTTCATTGAATAGATACATTCATGAGAACGTAAAGCAGTTATTGCATGTGCCAAAAAATAGGTGAGTTCCATTACAAGTTGATAACAACTACTTTCATTTCTTAGTAATTAGTGTTTGGGTGTTGCTGGAAAATTTTATGGCCTACAAAATGAAAGGTGAACCAAGGAAGTAGGAACCTAAAAGTTGTGAAGACTAGAAGGCAAAACATGATGTTTGGAAGATTCTCTAGAGAGGGAAGGTCATGAGTTACTTGGAGCGGCTGCATGGTTCTAAACCCCATATAATGATGGCATTTTTCAAAAATTGGGTCAACAATAGGGTAACCCTCCATGTCATCATGGTGAAGCTCACCAAGGAATTCATTGCAGAGGTTACGGCGCTTCCAATGGAGGGTATAAAATTCTCTAAGTAGACCAGTATATCTAATGAGGCATATAATAAATTCTTGAAGACGGATGCTGAGGAGCAACAGTTGGAAAAGAGTGGAGATTTTTTTGACCTAGAGCAGATAAAAGGAATCTAGAGAGATGTCTTATGTTGCATCCATGAGTATTTTATACTTGACGGTAGAAGCAAAAGAGTCCATAAATTTCATTTTGTCTTTCTTAATCATTTTAGGCACAAAGCTAGAATCTCCTTCCCTTTCTATTTGCACTTCTCGCTACTCCAAAGTCTATTTGCTCATAGAAAAAAGGAGTCTCACCCTATATTACATGAGGGATTGATCCTAATAATAGAAGGTTTCTACAAAAACAAAGCCATTGTCCTGAATCCTTATTCAAACAAAAATAAGGATTCACAGAGTAAGAAGAATGAAATTGTAAAGGGGAAAGAAAAAGTTAAACCCAAATCCTCTAGCTTTAAAAAATAGATTGTTGATGAGGAAACTGAGTGGGAAAGCACAAAAAGTTCTGAGGAGGAGAGCATGGAGGAAGAGGAAGGAACAGATAGTGGGTAATCCAACTCTAATGAGGAAGGTAAAGATAAAAGTGAGAATGAAAAAGAAGGGGACACTATAGAGGAAAAAATAGAACAGAAAAACTTTGATCTTGAGGATAATCAACAAGTGTTGGGGGGAAGTGAAAAAGAAATGGATGTTCTATTTGAGGATCCTGCTTCAAAAATAGAGAAGAACATATAGTTCAGGATGCCTATGATGCAATGGAGACTAGAGAACAATTAAAGGATGATCTTGTCCACAACGAAAGCCCTATTGATACTAAAGAATATAAAAGAATGGAAAGGCAGGATCAAATTGAAAAGGATGAAGTCAATCCTAAAGAGAACACTAAAGATTTTAGTGACGTTTGGCAAAATGAGAAGAGGCATCCCTTCATGAATTTGGCCAAATGCAAAGCAGATGCTATCCTTCAAGTTGACTCATGGATGTATAAGGAAATAATGGGCCTCAAGAAGAAAATGGAAATAATGGAACATAATCAGGAAGCTGATCAGAATAAAATCAATAATTTGGAAATGCATATGAGAGATATTCCTATCAAACTTAAAGATTATGAGAACAATCTTAGAAGGCTCATTAAGGAAAGCAGAATGAAGATGGAGGAGGTTACTACTAGCATATGTGCAGCTACTACAAACATTGGAAAATAATCTAATGAGGAAATAAAATCTTTGGAGGGGCCTATTAAGAGGACCAGATAGAGCTTGAGGAAGAAAGCAATGCAAGAGGTTGTTACGTCAGCTGCAATATCCATACATGACACTGTTGTGATTGGAAAGGAAGTGGTGAAGATGATCTTAGAATTAGAAAAATAGGGTCTTTCTGATCTTACTATTTTGGTCCTTTTTGTTGGATGTTATAACTGGTTCCATTTTCTGGTTCTTTGTTTTCTTAATGTACTTGAGTTTCCAGGTCTCTGTAAAACTTGGGGTCTTTCTTTTGATTATCTTGACTTGTGGTTTCAGGTCCCTGTAAAACCTATTTTTGATACTGCTCAGTAGTAGGTGTTTGGTTTGTTTTACCTGAGGGCATTATTGTTATATCGTTCTTATGTATCAGGGTTTTAGGGTCCCTTCAAAACCTATTTTTACCTTAATCTAAAACTATGAATTCATAAAATAGAGTAGCCATTTCATTAAACAAGGAAAAAAAATTGAGTTAGGTTAGGAGATATGATTTTGTTTTTTAGAAATGTAAAAGTTGTTTAACATGGGAGAGAAGTCATTAGATGGAGAAGTGAATTTGTTCAATGGAGAAGTGAATTCATTATAGTCAATTAAAGGTAAAATCAATGGGATTGAAAGTGAAATTACATAATGTAGGAGAAAAAATTCTAAATTTAGAAGCAAAAATGTGTTGTAGAGAATGAAATAAGAATGACAAATAATATAAAAATGATATATGAGTGAATGGATTGAAAAATATTTGATTTTTTTGTTATTTTGTTAAGTGATTGTAATGTAGTGACAAATATGAATTTAAGGCTAAGTAAAATTAACTAGATGCTAATGTATGTGATTTGTAGGAGGTATTACTAGTGCTTTTTACTTGAGAGTGGAGACTTGGAGTGATGGCATAGATGGAAAGCTTCACACAGTATGAGTTTAGAATTCTAGAGGTGAGTTCCTTATCATACATTGTAAAGATGCCATAGATTTGAGTAGATAGACAGCTTCCTATAGCACTTGTTAAGAGATGGCATATTGAGACTAATACATTCCACTTGTTGACAAGGAAGATGACTATCACTTTGGAGGATGTATATTAGAATTTGTGTATTCTAATATAAGGGAGACATATATACTAGGGGTACGATCTATAAGAGATCACATTATTTAGGATTTTTGGTGATGGGTTAATTCCCATTGCTAGAGGTAGAGTTGATGTAGATTATTATACCAGATTAGAGATAGATTCTCTAATTATTATTCTCATGGCTATTATCAATGGCATTATGCTACCTAACAAGAGTGGCATGGTATATCATATTGGTATTATATATGTGACTAAAGACATGATGGACGTGAGTGAAATATTTTTATGGGGTCTATGTGTGTTAACACATTTGTACTAGAATTTACATCATGTAGTTTATTTATATTGTAGAGAGATTGGTTTTTAAACATTACTATAAGTGTGGTGATAGGATCACATTGCATACATTTCTATAGATATGCTAGTTGGACATATGAGCATTCACCCTAATGATGACCCATTGGTATATAGGTGGGACATACAAACCACACTTAGGTGATTTGGATTTTTATAAGAGGGCTATTGATGTTTTAGGTGATGATCAAATCACCTAAAAACCTTACATGGAGACTATATTTAAGTGGCCACATGATGACCTACACATGGATTACATGATGACCCATTTTTACACTATCGAGACACATGATTACAAAATAGAGAGAAATCACCTAGATAGGGTGATGAGATAGTTTTAGGTAAGACAAAATATACCATCTTGGCCACATGTATTTATATGATCAATGAGGGAGAGAGCAGAATGGGGCATGACCATTGATCCATCCATAACCACCCATATCTAGACACAATTATAGAGTATTAGGTGGAGTGATCAGACATATGTCATTAATGTTATAGTTGTTGATGGGTATGCAAATTGGTGGGCTTGGAAGAGACCAATTAGATTGACTATTTTTTATGGACCACCACAGACATGGAGGTAGATATTAGTGGCAAGATTGAGTAGATAACTCTAAGGCACAAGATTGAGAGCACATATTAGGAGGGATGTTATAGGATATATAAGAGAAGCATGAAAATAAGGTATAGGACATGATATGGAGATTATCTAGATGCATGATGTGGAGATTATATACATGGAGGATGTAGATATTTTATGTGAGGTAGGGATTGATATTGATGTTTATATAGGGATAACTATAGATATAGAGTATAGGGTTCAAGGGGAGACTCTATTGATAGATGTAGATAATGAGGAAGATATATAGGAGGAAGATTTTATCATGAGAGAAACACAAGACACCAAAGAGAATAGAAGGGATGTGGATGGTTCTTCATGCACTCTAAGATATAGAGAGAAGCATGCACTTATCGATAAAATCTGAGAGGAGATTAGAGATTTTGATAGAGAGTGATGGATTACACCATGAGGTTTATAGATTATAAGATATAGTTGATGTCAAAGGGGAGAAGATGACTAAGATTCAATGATTAAAGTCTAAGGTTGATAGATTATAGGCTATTATAGATGGGATTTGTGTGGATGTCATGGTTATAGAATTAGTTATGCATGATGTAAAGACCCAGATGCTAGACTATACAACATTGACATAGTGCTACAAATAGGAGAGAGATAGAGTGAGGATTGAGATAATAGAGGTGAGGGTGTTACTAGCTATACAAGGACAAATTTATACTTTCGATAGAGCGATGAGGGCCATGGATTAGGCCACATAGTATAGGATCTTGTAGGAGGAGGTTGTACCATGTTCTCTAAGGGCACTATTGTTTAGGGCATACTCTGTGAGATATTTGGAATAATATAGATCTATTAATCCTATTGATTTAAATAGGTTTATGGGATAGGTACAACATATGATGGGTCCTCCACAAGGCACACCACAATGTGAGGAGCTATTTTTGAGACTAGATACTCTGTTAGAGGGATAAGATGAGACATAGACATAGGGGATATATGATATATTGGCTCATTGATGTATACATATTTTAAGATGTATCTTTTTTATAAGCACATATATATATATATATATATATATATATATATATATATATATATATATATATATATATATATATATATTCATGATGATTAGGATACTTTTTAATATAGACATTGATGAATTGTTTATTGATTTTTTGGATATATTTTAGCACTAATTATATCTAACGCATTTTGGTTTACTCTAACATGTTTAAATTATTTCATCATATTTATTATGTATGTATGAGGTATATGATGTATGATTGGTTTTATTATTGGATTTGGATGTGATATAGCTCAGCCACCATCTTCCCCATCATCCATGTCTCTAAATGCTGCCTAAATAATCCACCTTAGACAAAGTCTATGTTGGGATATCATGAAAAATAAAGTTCTCCCAATGTATTAAGTGATGTTAAAGTGGATGATTAATGAAGCATTTTGAGTGTTGGATGAAAATGGTGCATGAGTGATGCACCCAAGAATGAAAAAATGATGTGAAAGATAGTTTATAATTATAGATGCATTGAGATTGATTTTTGTTGGAATGTTTTTGTATTGTTTTTTTACTTCTTTTATATTTTAGGATTTTTGAAATAAGGAATATAAAATAAATTTTTTTGTTGTCATGAGTATGAATATAGGTTTACATGTAGGAAAATCAATCCTTAACTTAGCATGTTATAGGATAAATGACCAACTATTGACAAAAATGATGAACTTAGGAATATACAATGGACTACTGAAAGGTGATACCCTTAAGTAACAAGGGTAAGTATATACAATGGTTTTCTCATGTTGATAGAAGCCTGGTTTTCACCATGGTACTTATCCAAAGTACTAGTAAACTAGTTTTCACATCTAGATGATCTATGTATACATTTTTTCTTTTGACCTTTTTTTTAATATTTTTTATTTATTGTCTTTTGATATACCAATAATAGTATAAAAAATAAGTTTAGTCATATAATCATTTAAGGTGCATGATGTTCATAGGTTCATCAAGATCCTCTCCATCTTCTTTGGATAGTTTGTAAGATACTAATCCATACTTGGAAATAAGAATGTATGGATCTAACCACTTAGTTTCAAATTTTCCCTTCTTATCTCTCTCAAAATTAGTGTTTCACTGGTTCTCCTTTGGAACAAGATCTTTTATTGTAAATTCCTTAGATTTAATCCACTTATTATACTATGAAGTCAATTATGGTAAACTTGTAGATGGTTTAAAGAATTGAGTCATTTCTCATCTAATAGATCTAGTTAACTTAGGCATGAATTTTGATATGATTCTTCATCTATGATTTATTATAATGATATTCTCAAAGATGGAATCTTGACCTTGATGGGAAGAATATACTCACTATCATAAACAAGGGAATAAGGGGTTACCCTCGTAGGTGTGAAAATGCTAGTGAGATATGCCCAAAGGGAAAGATATAATTGAGGTTGCTAATTATAGCCAAATTCATTGACATCTCTCTTAAGGATGGGAAAAATATATTTTTTTGGTTACCCTATCTTGGTCATTACCTTGTGGGTAGTAAGGAGTGGACCATATATGTTTGATATGGTAGGTTTGGAAAAGAGTCTTAACATCTCTATGTTTTAAGGATTTACCATTATCAAAAATGAGAGTGGAAGGAATACCAAAGCAATAGACAATGTGGTTGAGGATAAACTTGGAAATTTTCTTTCCAATGACATAGGTAATTTGCATTGCCTTGACCCACTTGGTAAAATAATTAGTTGTTTTTATAATATGATTATGTCCATTATAAGAAATAGGATTTAGTTTTCTAATGAGGTCTAACCCCCATGTAGAAAATGGCCAAGGTGTTGTGATAGGCTAAAAATATTATGAATGGATATGAATAAGATATCCATGCTTTTGATAGGTTATAAACTTTTTGACATAGGTGCATGAATTATATTCCATTTTTGGCTGTAATAACCTACTCATATAAGTTTTTATGCATGGACCATACCACTTGAATGTGCTCCATAAATTCCTTCATGAACTTATCTAATTTCCAAAGTATATTCTTCCAAACTTAAACAATGTAAAAGGGTTCAATCATAGCCTTGATGATATAAGGTGTTATCAAGGATGGTATATCAAGATGTCTATTGAATAAAATATTTTAATTGGTTAGATGTTAAGTTATATGGGAGTTTATGACTATTAATGTATGTATAGATATCAAAGTACCATGGGGAAGTGGGACTAACCACCTCACAAATAATCTCTAAATCATGTGTATCATAAAATGGTATCCTTAAATACTCAAAAAAAAATGTGTTATGTTTTGTGTTCAAATATTATAAGGATCCAATTTTTGTCATAACATCTACTGCTCAATTGCTTATTCATGATACTTCTTCAAATTGGATGTACTCAAAACATGATATTAAGCTATCCACCATCCTATTATAAGGGATTGGTTTACAATCATGATATTTGAATTCATTAATAACTTGATTGATGATAATCTTATAATCATAAAAAATAAGGATATGTTAGATTCCCCACTAGATTACCATATTGAGGCATGTTATGTGACCTTCATATTCTATTATGTTATTTATACAAGGGAATTCAATTTGGAAAACTTTAGGAATTCAATCCCCATTAGGTTTTACCAAAAATATACCTTCCCCTAAGCCATGGTTTGTAAAGGAACCATAAAAAAAAAGATTCCAGATTAGCGATTCATTTATAGACATAATCGTGTCATTTGGGAATTCTACAATGAGAAGTGCTTTATTATTGAGTGGTGATTTTGCTAATATATCTACTATAACTTATCCTTTGATTAATTTTTGTTACCATACTCTAAATCAAACTCACTATGAATCATAGCCCACTTAACTATCCTACCACTTAGAGTAGTTCTTGATAAAATATATTTAAGAGGGTCAATTTTAGCAATAATATTGGTTTAATTGTTAAACATGTAATGATGCAATTTTTGGGAAGCAAAAACAACAACAAAATAATATTTTTCTATTTGAGAGTAATTTATATCATATTATATTAATGTTATGCTCAAGTAGTAGACCAATCATTCTTTTCCATTATCATCATGTTGTGCTAATAATGCCCCAAGTGAAAATTGAATAGCTAAAATGTACAGCAAGAAAGGTTTACCCAAAACATGTGGTATCAACACTGGTGGGTTTGAAATATATTGTTTGAGATTGTTAAATGCTTTTTCAAAAAAATTGTTCCATATAACAGGGGTATCCTTTTTTTATCAAAAAGGTAAATGGGTGATGAATGTCTGCCAATTAAGATATGAATCTTCTAATTGCTTGAATTTTCCCTTGTAGGCTTTTAAGTTTTTTAAGATTTTTATATGGAGGTGTATCTATGATAGATGAAATTTTTTTAAGGGTCAAATTCAATGCCACATTATGAAATAATGAATCCTAACAACTTTATTAATGTTACACCACACACACATTTATTTTAGTTTAATCTCATATTGTAATCTCTCATGCATTCAAAATTATGGTGAAGCACCTAAGGGTGATCTTTCCTAGATTTAGATTTAGCCAGAATATCATCTACATAGTCTTTCATAATATCATTAATCATTCATGAAAAATTATGGTCATTGCCTGCTAATATGTATCTCCATAATATTTTAAACCAAAATGAATCACATGAAAATAGAATGCCCCTAATGGAATTGTAAATGCCATTTTGTGTTGATCTTTAACAAATTTTTTTATCTGATTATAGCCTAAAAAACCATCCATTAAAGATAACATCTCATGTCCTATAGTTAAATTGACAATCATATCTATTTTAGGCAATGGAAAATCATCCTTTGGGTATGCTTTATTTATATATAAAAAGTCCATACATACTCTAATCCCTCATGGTTTATTTGACAGTGGTACAATGTTTGATATCTAGTTTGAGTAGTCAGTAATATGTATGAAACCAAAAGCCAATTGATTATTTAGTTATTCCTTTACTAGTAGTGAAATCTTGGGGTGCATCTTACAAAGTTTTTGTTTTACTAGTTTTGTGTATAGATGTACCACAAGGTGATGAAATACTAACTTTGGATCCATACCTAACATATCTGCATAAGACCATGTAAACACATTAGACAACTAATGAATTAGGAGTGTAAATATGTCCCTTTCTTCTTGAGTGAGTGATATAAAAAGTTTTGTAATTTTATGATCTTATTAAGTGTTGATGTTTATAGGAATGGTATCTTCAACACGTAGAGCTGATTAATATTTGTAATCTATGGATGGTGTATGAAGATAAAAATCTTACTCAAATTCTTCTTGTTCGGATGTGGAGTCAAAACTAATAGAATGATGTAAGTTCTATTCCCCAGAGTATATTGAATTTACTAGTTTTATTACAAATCCTTTATTGTGGTCCCCTGTTGGAATTTGATCACTTGTTCTCAAGAATTTGGGTATAGCTTCATCATTTTTAAAATGATCAAGTTGAGTTACGAATAGTTGGTCCCATTGTATGAGAGATGGATATGCAAGGTCATGTGTAAGGATGACATTTTCATGAAAGAGGTTAGTAAGGGAAAGATCTTCAAAATGGATAAGTATGGAAACCATCACACTATCCAAAGAATCATCTTCTAACTCACTAGAAGAGTCACTTTGAGAGAGTGTAAGATGAAAATTAAGTGGGTTAAATCCTATAACATGATTTTAATCATTTAATTTTAATGGTATAGGTTTAATGTAACCTTGTTCATGGAGGCCAAAAACTTTGCATTTATAGTTCATTATTTTTCACATGATGGATTTTGCAATGGGATATTTATTGGTGGAAAAACAAGTAGCTAATTTGTCATAATAAGTCTAGAAAGAATTTGAATCATCAATATGTTCATTGGGAACAAGAACTCCCTCAATAAATTTCATTTGACCAAGCTTCTTGACTATTATTTTATCCTTTAGATGGTGTGGTCTGCCATAGTCACTGGGATTGGTGTGTATTGTACTTGTGTAAAAATCATAGATGATGTACTCATTCATTCCTTGACCAATGATTTAAAATGGGAAGATGCATATGAGGATGTTTTTTTAGTAGGTAGTGGATTGGAAGTTTTCTCAATAGAAGGATTATTGGAAGCTTGCTCAATATGTGGATTATTTGAAGCTTCTTTGGATGGTTGGTTATATGTTTCATTGGTTAATGCTTTTTCAATGGATATTGAGGGAGTTGGTGCATTAATAAAACCACCAAGGGGAGGTGGTTGGAATAATATTTTCAGATGGACATAATTTTTAAGCAAAGGATAATCCTCAACAGGGGTAAAATTATCATCTTTAATTGGTAGATAGTTTTATTTTTGATATTTACCTCCTAATAGCTTACAATATTACAAGGGATGAGGATGACCTTGTATAATTAATTCCATTCCTACATGGGAGAATTTTAAACATTAGTGAAGAGTTGATGGAATGGAATTCATATAATGAATCTATGGATGTCCAAGGAGTATATTATATGGTAAATTAATATTGAGAACATGAACAAGATATTACTTAATGATAGACCCTACCATTAAAGGAAGATGGATGGTGTTGATAGACTAATGCATATTATTATCATACACGTTTATGCTAATGATATTTATTTTTAATGTTATTATTGTATATCATAGATGTTTTATGAGTCTCAATGTACATAGATTAAGGGTCAAACCATTTTCTATAAAAACCCTTTTTACTTTGTGCCTAGAAATAGTAACCTCTATATACAATGGGAGGTTATGATTTGAACCTAAAGGAAAAAAATCTAAAAGTTTAAAATTTACTTTATTATTTGTTGCCAAAAAACCTATTAACACTTATAAATTTTATAGGATTAATGTTTTTAGGGACATTCAACTCTTTGAGAACTTTATACAAAATATATTTATATAAATGGGATGTCTTGAAAAGGTCTAAAATTGATATATTAGCTGATGTTTTCTCAAGATGGTCAATAATGTTTTACTTATGTTCAACATTAAAGGATGAGGAACTTATGAAGGTAAGGTTTGCACATTTTGTGGTGAAGACACATTAATATTTTTTAAAATTGATAATATTGACATGTCTATGCACCATATACTAATTATAGAATTAGCTGAATGACTGGCTTGGTTAACATTACTTGATTTTAGTTATTCTTATTTTTGCTTACCCTTTCCTTGTTGATGAATAGGGAATGGGTCTTGCTATATCCCTAATTTTTAATTGTTAGATTATTTAGAGGATGGGTTTTTAATTGCTATATCACCTATATCAATGAGGTCTTAAACATAGTGTTTTAGTCACATACATGAATTTGTTGAATGTCCTTTAATCTAATACTATTCATAATATTCATCTTCTTTGTACCAGTTAAGTTTGGGAACATTTTATTCAAAGGGTCTCGTGTTTTCCATATAATCATGTTTACATGAACCAACTTTCAAAAGACATTCTCGTAAATTTCACCCAACTGAGTGAACTTATGTTTGGGTCTCCCTTGTTTTAGTTATCCCCTATGAATTGTAATGTTGTGTATTGGTTGGTTGTATGTTTGTGTTTCTAGGTTTTGAATATATTTTACATTGATTACATAATTTCCAATAAAATTTATATTTTTGGCAAAGAATTTTGGTTTTTATATTGGTTTTGAGGAATTTTTATTATTAGGTTTAAAAATTTTTATTACACTTATATTAATCAAATTTATTTCTACCTAAATTCACTTTTCAATAATCTCATCAAAATATCTTGGGCAAAGAAGTAACAAGTGATGTCCCAAATTTGAGTTTAATTTTTTCATAAAAATTTCCACAAGCTATATTTTAGGAAACAACTATGTAAAATTACTTGCCATCACTCTCCATATTTAGAATAAGGAAGCAAAAGTTTCATCATTGCATTGTTTGGTGTTATGCAAATCTAAAGTGGTCAAGTATTTTTCAATATTATAAGATAAGTGTCAGAAAAAAAAAATAGACAACTATTCGAAAGTGAAGATATATCCTTTCAAAAGTCATGAGAACCATTCAAGGGTTTGGCCCCTAAGACTTCATGGAAATAAATGCAAAATGTATTCATTACTATAAGTAACATCAACACATTCATGATAAAAGCTAGTTAGATGTTCTTTGAGATCTCCATTACCTTTATACTTATCAAATTTTGGGAGTTTAAAGTATTTTTAATAAGGTTCAGTCATTTTACTCAAATCATATTGATATGAGAACATTTCCTCAAACATAAATTGTTTTTTCTAATTATAAGCTCCATATTACAAGCCTTGAACTCTATCCTTTATGATTTGAAATTTTTACATAAGATATGGGGATAATTGGTCTATTTGACTTAATGAATTAGGTGGTTGACTCATGAATTGATTTATGTTTTGGGGAGTGTGTTAATTAATATTATTTGGAGTTTGATTGTTGAATTTAACATTCTAAGGGTGTGAAAAGGAGTTGGAGTTATAAACGAGGTTTTCATTTGTATTGGAACCAAAATTAGTTTGATTTGAATTTGGGTTAAAACCAAAATTGGTTTGATTTGGGTTTGGATTAAAATTAAGGTTGTGGTTTTATGTAAAATTTGATTTTGTTTCATTTGGTTTTGGGTGAAAACTTGAATTATTTGGTGTATTGGCATTGAATTTCATGGAATTAGGATTGGTGTTTTGACCAAAACCTATTTGGTTAAATAAATTTGAATTATTTTATTGTGGAAGCATGTTGGATTTTGATTTAAAATGATTAAAACCTAGGTTGGAATTAGTTTGTTTGGAATTTTGGATTGGGTTATTTTTTATTTCGTTAAAGTTTGAATTAGAATTTGTGTTTCCATTATTGAAGTTAAAGTTGGCATTAGATTGTGTTTTGTTTTTGTTTGAGTTTGTGTTGGGATTTGGGGTAGAGTTAAACTAATTTGGAATTGAATTGGGATTTGGATTGGATGGAACCAATCCAATTAAAAATTTATTTGGTATACTATTATTTAAATTTAGATTGTTGAATGTGCATGAAGCATCATTAAAACTAGGATTGGATGATTGATATGGAAAGCTAGAAGAGGTGTTAAATATTTTATTTTGATTAGATATGACTGGAGAGCTTTTAAATTTTTGATTGGAGTTGATTAATGAGTTTTAATGGAGATTAAAAATTAGACTAATTTGATTATAACCTTATGAATTTGGGTGCATACTCAAATTTGGTGTAATCAAATGTTGATCGATTAAACTTAAATTAGATGGGAGACCCATGTTCAACTTTGTGTTATTTTGTTGCATGATGGGTAAACTTAAATTAGGATTCAATTTTTTATTGATTGGGTGCATGATTTATGAGTTCAAATGTATATTCAAACTTGGATTATTTGGATGGTGATGTGAAGGTAAATTTATATTTACATTCATATTAGGATTACCAAAGGGATTGATTGATAGATGAGATTGAAAGTTCACAATATCTTGATTTCCTTGAGTTGAATGGATTTTTGTGGAAAAAATATGGCTAGTTTGAGATGATTACTCATGTGAAATAGTTTTCCCTTTATCTTGAGAGATTTGGAAATGAGGTTGTGAGGAAGGAATGAGAGAATTTATACCCTATAAATAACCTTGTGAGATTTTTTTATTGGTATTGGAAGATGAAGGTTCTTTTCTATAATTAAATATTACACATTATGTACATCAAAGCTAGATGGTAACTTTACTCCGAAGCTTAAAGATTAAAGTAATAATTCATTTTTGTTAGATATGATATACTCATCAAAGGAGGGTAGAGGTTGGAAAAATTTGGGGTAACCTTCATTTTGGTAAGCCCCTCTTTCATCTTCTTATTTCTTAGTTATTTCATGTATCTCTACATGATGCTTTTGACCAGGGAATTAAAAGGGGTCATTGCCAAAAGGTTATTCCCTTTATTAGGAGGATTTAACATGGCCATTTTATTAGTAATAGACATGGTTAAAAAATAAAAAATGACTCAAATAGAAAGGATGTTTTAAATTAACAATACTAACCAAAAAATTGATTGAAAAACTTGAATTTTTGAACCAATTATTTATGTTTTTAATAAAAAGACTTGATTTCTAGATATGGTTTGAACTCAAAAGAACTAGTTTTAAAACAAGGATTTTTAATCATTTGGTAGACACAAGGAAACAACAAACAAAATTTCTATTCTAAATAGTCAATAAATTGCACATAAAAGGTGAAAAACTAGGATAAAAGTCATGAATAACTGTTAGGCCTTATGATGTCATTGAATCATCTGTACTCTTAGTTGTAGCCTAATATTTTAAGAAACTAACTATGGGGTATCCTATCATTCCCATGACCCATCGAGTCTAGTTTTGAGTGTGTGTGGAAGGTAGCTTCTTGGTGTTAACTGCTAATTGATACACCAAAGTTAAACTATAAAAGAGGTTATCCTGAGATTAAGGCTTAAAAAATATTATCTAAAAGGGGAAAAATATGAAATAAATAGATAAAGTGGATGCACACTATTGGGTCTTGTCCCAAAGTTCTCAACATAATTTTAGGGTTCTTAGTAATCATTGATATCATATTTCAAGGTAATTGTTGAACCCCTAGGTATTGGAGTATTAAATCTCCTGACATCATGATATGCTTAAAACACATAACCACTTAAGCAATTGAAATAGTTGGATCTCAATTTATATACCTCACCAATAAATAGGGTTTATCCTATTGTGTGGTGATGAAATCTATGGTCAATATATCCCATAAAAAGAAAATAAAAAATAAGTATATGTTTTTTTAATTTTCAAGTATCATCACCAATGTGATGTCAAGGATAGAGCATATATGGGCACTACTTGGGTAACATATAAAATTATGGAAATGTTTCTAATTATCAGGTATCATCACCAATGTGATGCCAAGAGAAGACCATACACAATTTATACAATTACAAATATAATGTTTAAATGATATGTGATGTAATTACTAAATTTTTTAAAAATAAGATTGAAAGCATTAGTAAAAGAAATTGGTTTTTGCTTATCCTTTTTTTTTATTATCTTCCACAAGAATTATATAAATAGATGGTTATAATTTTTACTTAGGCTTGGAGTAATAAACCTACAATAGAAAAATTAAAAACCACAAAAATAAAGAAAAAACAATTCTCTGTGACAAATTCACAGTTACGCAAAAAGACAAGAAAGTGAAATTGTGATAAAACAAACTCAGAAAAAAGACATAATATAGAAAGCAAAAAACAAACAATTCATGCTTATAAAATGATTTTCTACCCTTTATGATGATTTCACTATCCATAGAGATAAAATTGGGACAAAAAAGATGATTTCACTACCAGAAAGGATGATTTTGCTACATAAAAAGATGAATTTGCCATTTGCATCACTATAATGATAAATATGGGAATTAAAAGGAGTATGAAGATGTTGCTAATCATGATGATTTCACTGCTAAGGATGATGATTTCACTGCTAAGGATGATGCTTTAATTATTTCAAAAAAATTCATTGTTGAACCTATAGACATAGAATGGAAAACATAAAGGGACAAAAGGAATGATTTTGATACTTAGTTGAATGATTTCTCTACTAAGAAGCAATTAGACACAATGATTTTGTTAAAAAGTGTACCAATTTACTGTTTTACCTATATCAAAGAGTTACAAAAAAATGAAAACATAGATAGAAGTAGAAAGTGAATAAAATTCTAGTGATGTAAATAAAATAAGGAAAAGAGACTTAAAATGAGTCTAAAAATGATTTCACTATTACAACTATAGTTTATCTATTGATTATCCAAATTCACTATTACAAAGTGGGCATACATATCTAAACAAAAAATGCTTGATAATAACTTATAACTTATACCCGCACTCAAAAAGACAAGATTAAACACATGAAAATAAAAATAACAAAAATAAAATGAAAAATGTAAATATGATGGATTAAGGATGAATAAATATGAGGGAAGGTCCCACAGGGCATGCCAAAAAATGTGTGAAATAAATTTATAAATTCTAAGAAATCAACTAATAATGAAATCTTAATCTAAGGTAAATTCAACCTAAGATATAAAAATAAACAAATTATGTGTGTGTGTGTGTGTGTGTATGTATATATATATATGTATATATATATATGTATATATACATATCTATATATATATATATACATATATATCTATATATACATATATATATATACATACACACATATATATATATATATACATATATATATATACATATATATATACATATATATATATACATATATATATACATATATATATACATATATATATATATACATATATATATACATATATATATATATATACATATATATATACATATATATATACATATATATATACATATATATATATACATATATATATATATATACATATATATATATATTATACTCCAAATGTGCAAACTTTCTCCATTACAATGTAAACTTGATTTGTTCCTTAACAATATGGTGCTTACTCTTCCAATGAAAAGGATAATGAGAAACATTTTGGTGCAAAATGAGTTTTTGTATGATTTGATTCACTTTTATTCACTTGGATTTTTTTGTGAATGAAATATAAATTCATTATCATAAATCAAGATTCCTCTTAAAATGGAAGGTTTTCAAGCTTATTTATAAATTTAAGGAGAAAAATCCAATGGTGGAGGATTATTTAGATTTATTAAATGATCTAAATAATCAATGGTGGCCAATGAGTCCTCACCCATGAGGATGAATACCATTTCAAATGGTTAAGAGAAGAATGAGATTGATTAGCTAAATCAATAGGCATAAGTCAAACTTCTTGACAACTCAGGGGATGACTCATAGGAAGTTGATAAAGTTATGGGTTTGGTTGGGCTAAGGGAGAAAAAGGTGGAATATATTGGATGAGGTGTAAAATTAATATTTTATATTTAAAATAAGGATTTAAAGTGTGCATAATTGACTAATTTGACTTATTCAATTATTTAAATTTGGAGAGAGATGTGATGAATTATTTTAAGAAGAAATACTAATATATTTTGGGTGCATTTTAACACTAAATGAAATCTAAGTGTCTAAAAATTGTGGTTTAATAATGAGATATTTATAAATAGGCTCATATAAGATTGCCTCAATAAATAATGGTTCTAGATTTAGGATGATAACTATGATCGATCTAGTTGAAATTTCACAACCTTGTTAGGATAATGAGATACCAAATTTTGAAGGGCCAAAAATGATAATGAAAGGTCACTATGAAGCTTGGTTACTAAAAAATCTAAAGGAAGAGGGATTATAATGGTAATGAATGGGCATTATGAGGCTTGGTTACTAACTCAAGATGAAGGATAAGGGCATAAAATGGTAATGAATGGGCTTTTTTAAACTTGATTTTTAATGTAGGTTGGAGGATGAGGGCCTATAATGGTAATGAATGGGTGTTGTAGAGCTTGGTTATTTACATAGGTCAAGGGAGGATGGTTTTGAATGGTAAACCTTGGGCACTATAGAGCTTTGTTTCTCGTGCAAGTCAAAGGATGAGGTCCTAGAATGGTAACCCTTGGGGATTGTAGAGATTGGTTACTCGTGTAGGTTAAAGAAGGATTATGGGCATAAGTGGGGGATTAGGTAATATTATAATTGAAAGGGTTAACTTGATACTTTAATTGACCCAAATAAGGATGATATTAGCATTTGATAATTGACATTGTTGGCTTTAGAAATTTGCCCAAAGAGGGAGGTCTTGGTTTACAAAAATGGTCTTGGACTTTGTCTAGGTTTGAAAGTGACATTGGTCTAAGCATAGGTTTTAGTTTGAAATACAATGGAACTTGGCATAGGTACTTGATCTTGTTGAGATATGTTCCTAGTGTTGGTTTTAAGGCATTGATGTTTTCATTGATGTCAAAGTTAAGATGAATATCCTCTATGTCAAAATTTAGAATTGATGTCATGTTTGGTGAATTGAGGTGTGGAAAAGAATCTTGGTCTCTCTATTGAGAGAAAATTTTAAAGTAACTAGGTACTATTTTTTAGGATTAATGACATGAAAATATCATGTTCATGATATAAGGGAAACATCTTGATTGAGCTCTAAAGTCCTAAGGAGAATATAAGGTAAACACATGGGTTAATAAGTCCTTGCATTATATATTAGGTCTTGGTAAAAGGTAGTGATATGAAAAATATCATAAGTATATTTATAGTATCCTTATCTTTAGATAATCATGTTTGAAGACTGACATCATTGAGAGCTAGCTTGCTTTTGTCCAAACTCTGAGTACTAGGTATCTTGAGTAGCTTGTTTTAGTTCTAAGATGAGGTGTATGCATGGAAAGGATTTGTGATTTGGGTTATTACATGAATGAGAAATATTTCTAAGATATTTTAGCAATGATCAATATACAAAGAAGCTTACTGATGAATTTCAAGGTCTAGTTTTAATGCTTAACCTTTACTTGAAAGATCTAGTGAAATGACATAGGCCTGGTAGCATGTGAGTTGAGCCATTTGAAACATGTGTGATAAAGTTTTGTAGTGTATGATAAGTATATCAGGTCACATTACATGTTGATGAGGTTTTAAATATAATTTAAGAGGTTTTAAGGTCTGATCATAGTATAAGTATGACGTGCAATATAAGGCCTTGTATGTAAAGTGACCTATAATGGCCTAATCAAGGGTCAATATTATTTCCAAGAATAATAGAGATATTTATAGAATTTAAAGAGGTTTGAGAGGTAATTTTAAGTTTGTGTAAAATTTTTGAATTCAATACCTAAATGAAATATCATGAAAACCTATGATAAGGTTCCCTATGTGCACAAAATGGGGTGATGCATACCTCAAAAGAGATTTATTATACTCATTGACATGTGAAAAATTTACATGAGAGACTGATAAATTCATCAAATTTTTGGAATTCCCATATATTTATTTTCCTATCATTGGTTTTGAATATGATGGGCAATCCTTTATGAACAATTGTTAAGAAGTGAAACTAGTTAAAACCCTCTCAAAACTTTATAATGACTTGATAATAAATATATAGTAATTTATGGCTCAAAATTGTTAATATTACATATTTTTATGTTTTTAATATGTAAATTAATCTTCAAGGTTTCCTTAGCTGGTTTTGGTTTGTCATAATAGTGAGCAGAAGCTATAAGAAACCCCTTATTTCTATAAATTTTTATGTAGCAGGTAGGGTTGACCAGCATGAAAATGGATGGAGTATGATGTGTAAGACTTATATTTTAGGACCATAAATGTTTTTTTGTCAGGTTTAAAACCAAAAATGTGTTAAAATAGTCATGAAAGTTGGCCTATTGCTAAACAGGCCTAATGAGCAAAATAATGAGAAAACTAGGCGAGAATGGGAATGAGATTAGGGATTGGTTGTAGAGGACTAGGGATGGATCCTAAAACATGGGGTAATTATTAAATACATATTATTCCTATCATATTTGATTAAATTTTTTTTATTGCCTATACTCAAGTAAAAATTTGTCATCAAACTGGTATGTCTAACATAGTGAAGTCTATGTAGAGTGAAGTAGTGAGATTGGTATATAAGACAAATATTGATATATGACCATGAAACATATATTTTAATATATTATATAAGTATTATAAATTTTAATAAAAACAATTTTAATATCACATAAGTGTTTCCATATGTGTTTTAATATTTGATTTTCTTCACTGTGTTTTTTATGCTATAAGCAACTTTCTGTGTATGTTAGAATGATGTTTCTAAGTCATTTTACAATAATTTTAAGGATAAAATTACATTGAATGTTTTATAAAAGTATAATAGGTTAATATTAATTTATTTTTATTCATTTTAAGTCCCTTTTCAAGTATGGAGAGTCAAATGTTTTTGACTATTTGTTGGTAATATTTAGTGGTTTTGAGTAAGCCATTTGTAGGAGTTTTCTTGAGGCATTTTGGCTTGTGTCATGAAAAAGAAATATTTCAAATAATTTTAAGTCTTAAATATATATTAATATTATTTTATGTATGGATATGTGGAAAATTTGTGTATTTGGTTCAGGTTTGTAAGATTTTTGGCAATTAGAAGCCCTAATGACAAGTAGACCTAATTAGATGGTTCAAGGAGTGAAAAGAACCAAATGATGTTGGGAACATAATAAGAGATTATTGTGGGCATATTAAAGTGAAATATTAAGTTTTTAATTCATTTTTTAAGGCTCAAAAGGTATAACTGAAACATGTGCTTAGGGAAGGCCTAATTGCATTAGGTCTCTATTAGGCCTAATGGTGGTTTTAGCCATTAAGGGTAATGAGCAACATTTATAATGTTTTTTTAAATTTTCAAAAAAAATTATTTATATATTTAAATTATAATCCAAATTTATTTATTTCCTTGGCTGACCTAGATGGGTATGATAAAGAATCAAGTATAAAGTCAAGGCCTAATAAGCCTATTTTGACTAGTTAGAATATTGAGCTATTAAGCAAAGGATATAGAGTTTTGGATAATAGGTTAAGGGATTTAAGATCATAAGATAACTGAGATTAATATTACATGAGTATATAATTATGTTTTTTTAGGTGTTGAGAAAGGTCATTTGACCTATTTATGCTAAGGATAGGGCTAATTGAGCAAGAAGGCCTAATAGGTTGTTTAAGTAAGATATAAGTGTGAGAAGAACAAAAAAAGGAGGTAATAATCAATTAAATAAGAAAAAAGTGTCCAAGGGTGATCAAATATTCAAGGTATCTAATTTTGTGCTTAGTTTCCTATGGGGTTGGAGCATCCTTATAGGTTGAAGCTTGTTAAAATCACTAGTTGAGTTAGTGCCTTACTAATGAGGAGTTGGTGATCCTTGTGGGGTTGGTGCCTCATTAAATTTTTTATTAATTGATTATATGATAGTTTTCTAAGTTTTGAATTAGTTTTTTTTATTTTTCTATAGGTTTTGCCAGATATATTTCATGTCCTTATGGTGTTTGCTTTTATAAATGTTGGTGTATGCATTAATTGGTGTATATAAGTGAATGAATGCTTCATGAATATTAAGTGAAATTGGAAGAATATTTTAATACAAATAATTAACTTCACATATCATTATATATACATACAAAATTTTGTGTCATATTAATTCCTTTAAAGTGGGTCTTACAACTTAAGATATTCTAAACAAGCTAAGATGACTAGTCAAGTACAAGGTAGTGTTTCTACAAGCAAAGCTCCATTGTTTAATGGATAAAATTATGCATTTTAGAGTGTTAGGATGAAGGAATATATAATGTATCAAGGTCATGATGTCTGTAAATCATTCTTGTAAGGGTATACTTCACCTCCTATTCCTCCTATGGATGCAACAAGTAAGAAGGATAGTGGCAATAACTCAAAATCAATGAATGGTATTATGTATGGCCTATTAGAGGTAGAAAATATGAAGGTAATTTACTATATATATATACCAAATAAATGTGGGATAAGATGAAAAATAGTCATGATGTATATTCCAAGGTCAAATTGGCCAAGTTTCAAACCCATAGAAGAAAAATTTAAAGTCTAAAGATGAATGAAGATGAGACCATTGCAACCTATTTGTTGAGAGTTGATGAAGTGGTCAACATCATAAGAGGTCTAAGAGAAGAATTAGAAGAGACTACTATTATTTAAAAGGTTTTAAGGTCTCTAAATCATAAATTTTATTCCAAGGTATATTTCATTGTATAAATGCAATATCTAGATGAGCTATATATGGATGGACTTCATGGAACCCTAACAACCTATGAGATGAGGATATGTGAAGGAAGACCTGCAAAGAATCAAGTTGCATTAAAGGAAAAAAGAATAAAAAAGATAATAATTCAAAAGGCAATAAATTAAAAGATAATTATGAATTTTATATTAATGATGATGAATTGATAGATATGTTTTCAATAAAATTTAATATAGGTTTAGGTAAATACAAGGGCAGGTTTAAGACTGCAATGATTTAATTATGGAGAGGTTGGACACTTTGCCAATAGATGTACTCATAAGCATAATACAAAGTATTATATAGAGCATGATTAAGATAATTATGATGATAAAATGTCTTATTGATTTGGTAAGAGCAATAAAAACTTTAAAATATATGACGACAAGAAAATTTTCTTCAAAATCTAAACAAATCTTTACACCAAGGAAGATTACAACTCATCTAATGAGAGTGAGAGAAATGATCAATAGAGTTATCATGAAGGTGATGGCCCTAATGTAAATGACATTCTCTTCATGGATGAATAATCAAGATATTCAAATCTAGAAGAATCCATATAGATTGGAGGTGTTGTTGGTGATTCAAATGAAGGAGATGAGGTGGATCTTGAGGATAAGTTTATGAATAATCTAGAATAATTAAAGATTGTAAAAAATAAGAATATGGTGATGATATCTCTTATAAAATATTATGAAGATAAAATCAGCTTGTTTGAATCTATACTAAGCAAAAAATCCCAAGGAATAAGAATAAATAGTCAAATAGGTGGAGAGTCAACTTGAAGTTATGAATATAGGCCTAGTATCAAAAGAAGAATAATGTGCAAGGTATGTAGTTGAAGTGAACTCTTTGAGAGCTGAATTGAAATAATCATAAAATAAGGTCAAGTAATTTATGAGTTTTTAAAAGAGTACTAATGATATAGATAATATTCTAATTAATCAAAATGATGTTAAGGCCTTGGCTTCATTGGAGATGAAGAGAAGGACACTAATGTGATCAAAAAGGTCAAAGATCAACCAAATAATGAGTGTGATGATAGAATATAGGTCAATACTATTAGGAAATATAATAACATAAAGTATGTTAATCTTGTAAATGGATATTGTTATTCATATAACCAATTTGATCATGGAACTATGAGGATAACCATCATACAAGAAGTATGGGTTATGGTTTGTTTTCATCTAGAGGGATAATATATTTGAATTTTCATAAGGTTGGTCATATTTCAAAATAATATAAGCATGGATTCTCAAAATAAGACAATAAATTTGAGGCTTCTAGAATACAATAAAGAGGACAAAATAGTAAGTGGAAACCCAAGGTAGCTAAGGTTGATAACTAGTTTTCAAGTCCAAATGGACTATTTACCATTATAGAGAAAAATCAAGATTTAAAGGAGTGCCAGGAATTTTCTCTATCATCTTAGTTTGTTGATGAAGGAGTTAAGACAAATAAATCAGGCTAGAATGTTTCTCAAAAAAATATTGAGGGGGTCAAGCTAGAAGGACAAATAAAGAATAAGAAGATCATGGAGGAAGTTCAATCCTACAAGGACATGGAGATATAAGAATATCTTAAATTTATGTTTTTCTAGTTCTCTAGAGCAGAAGTGACTCCATTAATCTTCATGGAGGCACTCAACCAACAAGCAAGAAGCATGAATGATGCTCCATCTTAGGGAGATTTATGTGGTATTAAGTAACCTTTAGATTCAAGTTTTAATCAAGAATTTTGATATAGGTATGATCACAAGAAACATGTCACAATTTTTTTTCATGATGACTTGATCAAACCAAGTCATAGTTTTGAAAATGTCTTAAATTTTCATGGAAGACAAGGGAGTCAATCATGTCTCATGAGTCGGTATGTGAGCCTATTATATGATAAAGTTTATAATAGAAAGGATTGATGAGTTTATTTAAGAGAAAATTTATGTTGCCTCAGGTCCAAGGATCTAATAGTTTCTAAGAAGATGAACCTTTGTGATTAATGTCAAAGGGGGAGAATGTTCCTATTTCAAAATCATGTATTTAAGAAGATCCAACTTGAAGGAAAGATAATGATCTGATATTATTAAGAGTGTTTTCCATCAATGACAAAGGGGGATATTTTCTAGGTATATTCCTAGTGTTATTTTTAAGGAATTAATGTTGTGATTGATTTCAAAGTTAAGTTAAATGTATTCTATGTCAAAAGTCATAATTGATGTCATGTTTGGTGAAGTGAGGTGTGACAAAGAAGCTTGGTCTCTCTACTGAGAGAAAATTTGAAGGAAACCAAGTATTGTTTCTAAGGATTAATTACATGACAAGATCATATTCAAGATACAAGGGAAGCATCTTGTTTGAGCTCTAAAGTACCGAGGAGAATGCAAAGTAAGCACATGGATCAACAAGTCCTTGTATTCTAAATGAGGTCTTGGTACAAGATAGTGATATGATATATATCATAAGTATTTGGAGATTATACTTGTCTTAAGATAATCATGTTTTAAGAATGACATCATTGAGATCTAGCTTGATTGTGTCCAAACTCTTAGTACTAGGTATTTTGAGTAGTTTGGTCTAGTTTTGAAAGAAGGTGTATGTATGGTAAATATATGTGATTTGGGTTAGTAAAATAATTAAAAAGTGTTCTAATATGTGTTAATAATAATCAAGAGACAAATAATCCTATTTATGAGTTTCAAGGTCTTGTTTTAAGTCTTAACCTTTATTTGAAAGGCCTATTGAAAAGACATAGGCCTGATAGAATGTGAGTTGATCCATTTGAGCCCTGTGTGAGAAAGTTTGGTAGTGTATGAGTAGTATATTAGGTCACATGACATGTAAATGATATTTTAAAGATAGTTTAAGAGGTTTAAAGGCATGATAATAGTCTAAATATGACTAGAAGTATAAGGCCTTGTATGCAAAGTGACCTATAGTGGCCTAATGAGGTGTAAAGATCATTTCAAATAAATTTCATAGATATTGAGAGAATTTAAAGAGGTTTGATAGGTCATGTTAAGTGTACATAATTTTTTTTAATTCAATACTTATAGAGAAAAAATGAAAACTTGTGATAAGGTTTTATGTGTGAAGAGAATGTGGTGTTGCAAACTTGATAAGAGATTTATTATACTCATTGACACATGAAAATTTTTCATGAGAGCCTGATAAATTCATTTAAGTTGGGTAAAGTACCTATATTTATTTTATTGGCATTGATTTTGAATATTATGGGTAATCCTTTGTGAATGAGTGCTAAGAAATGAAACTAGTAAAACCCTCTCAAAACCCTTATAGTGACCTGATAAGAAATATATAATTGTGTATGGATTATAATGGTAAAATTTACCTATTTTTATGTTTTTAACATGTAAACTAATATATAAGGTTTCCTTAGGTGGTTTTGGTTTGTCATGATAGTGAGTAGAAGCTATAGGAAACCCTTGTTTCTAAGAATTTTGATGTATCACGCAGGGTAGACTAGGTGAAAACATGCAAATGGATGGATGATGATGTGTAATAATTATAGTTAATTCCCATAAAATTTTATTAATAGGTTAAAATAAAAAATGTGTTAAACTGGTCATGGAAGTTGGCCTATCGCTAAATAGGCCTAATGAGAAAAATAATGAAAAAACTAGGTGAGAATGAGAATGAGATTAGGGATTAGTTGCAAAGGACTAGGTATGGATAATAATGCATGGGTTAATTATTAAATAACTATTAATCCTATCCCATTTTTTATAAATTTTTATGATTACTATACTCAATCAAAAAGTTTTCATCAAACTGCTATGTCTAACATAGTGAAGTCTGTGTATAGTGAAGTAGTGAGATTGGTTTGTAAGACCAATATTGATATATGACCATGAAATATATCTTTTAAAATTTTATATAAGGATTATAAAGGTTAAAAAAAACCCATTTTAATATCATATAATTTTTTCCATAAGTGTTATAATATTTTATTTTCTTGACTATGTTTTTGATGCTACAAGTAACTTTCTGTGTGTATGTGAAAATGATGTTTCTAAGTCATTTTTCCCTAAGTTTAAGGATAAAATGACATTTAATGTGTTATAAAAGTATAATAGGATCATAATAATGTATTTTTATTCATTATAAGTCCTTATTAAAATATGGAGAGTAAAATGTTTTTGACTTTTTATTGATAGTGTTTGGTGGTTCTAAGTAAGCCATTTGTAGGAGTGTTATTGAGGCCTTTTGGCCTGTGTGATGAAAAAAAAGAATATATGGAAAAATATTAAGTCATAAATATCCTATTAATATTATTTTATGTATGGGTTCTTTGAAAAAAAATTGTATATCATTTAGATTTACAAGATAGACTTTCTAACAATTAGAAGGCCTAATGGCGAGTAGACCTAATTAGATGGTTCAAGGAGTGAAAAGAACAAAATGGTATTGGAGAAATAAGGATAGATTATAAGGGGTTTATTAAAGTTTAATATTAAGTGTTTCACCATTATTTTAATGTTAAAAGTGTTCAAATGAGGTCTATGTGAAATGTGTGCTTAAGGAAGGCCTAATTGCATTAGGTCTCTATTAGGCCTAATGATGGTTTTAACCCTTAATGGTAATGAACGACCTATGTAATGTTTTTTCACTTTTGAAACTTGTGTATTTATATATTTAAAGTATAATACATGTGTGTTGAGGTACTTATATGACCAATATGGGTATGAGAAAGAATCAAGTATAAAGTCAAGGCCTAATAAGCCAATTTTGACTAGTTAAAATATTAAGCTATTGAATGAAGAATATAGAGTTTTTGAGAATAGGTTAAGGGCTTAAATATAATATAATAACTGATATTAATATTCAATTAGTATATAACTATGTTTGTGTATTTTTTGAGCAAGTTCATTTGACCTATTTCAACCAAGGATAGGGATAATATAGCGAGAAGACCTAATAAGTTGTTTGAGTAAGAAGTATGAGAAGAGAAAACAAAGGAGGTAATAATTATTTGAATAAGAAAAATGTGTCCAAGGGTGATCATATATTTAATGTATCTGATTTTATGCTTGGTTCCCTAGGGATTTGGACCCTTCTTGCCAGTTGAAGCTTGTTAAAAACACTAGTTGAGTTGGTGCTTGACTAGTGAGGGGTTGGTGCTTCTTATGGGGTTTGTATCTCACTAAAATTTTTATTCATTGATTATATGATAGTATTCTAAGTTTTTAATTAGTGATTTGTCTTCCTTATAGGGTTTTACACATATATTTTATGTCCTTCTAGTGTTTTCTTGCATAAATGCTTGTGTATGCATTAATTAGTGTATATAAGTGATGAATGCTTAATGAATATTAAGTGAAATTAAAGGACAATTTTAATACAGTTGACTCATCCCCCTATTTTTAGTATATATACTTACAATATGTCTATTTCTATATATGGTTTAAACTTGTCCTATAATATAACTCTTCTAAAATATCATCAATGGTAAGCTTGGTTTAAAATATCTCCAAGGCCCAATGTCTTGCACACAAATGGTCAAATTAAAGGTAAGCTTGAATTCTAGTTTTGGCAAAGTGTTTCAAAAAAATATAATCTAGGTCTAGAATTAAAATAGTGCTAGGTCTTTAGAAACAAGGCACAAATATAGACTTAAAAGGTATGAACTAAATATAAAAAATAAGGCAAATTCTCGGTATTTAGAAATAAGTCTCAAAGTTAGATTTTAAAACAACTAGGTTTGAAAAATAAAAGGCAAATTCTAGGTATTTGGTAAGAAGGAACACACCTAGACTTTGAAACAAACTAGGTTAAAATAAAAAATTGCAATTCATCTAAGGTAAATAATTCAAAACACTCTAACAAAATCTTAGCATATGGATTCTAAAAAAAACTTGACCTTCGTATAAGACATTCACTCTAGGCACATGCCTAAAACTAAATGGGAAATTCAATCTCAAGTAATCAAAGTAGCATTGATGAGTAAAGCATTGAATCCCAAGTGATAAGCTAGGCTCTAATGTAAAACTATTGTGCTTAAAGATATACTTGAATAGAGAGTTTCAACCTTAGTTCTAGGCAACAAATAAAATCAAGGCACATAAAAAATAGATCTCTTCCTAGATTGAGACCAAAGGGATCTTTAAAGTAATCAAAGAATTAGTCCAAGTTGTACAATTCAAATGAGAGAGATAAACACCCAAGACAAAATTAAGCAAGACATAACTCAATTTTTAATTTAAACTTTATGAGATGAATTTATAACCTGGTTTAAAAGACTTATATTTCTCAAATAAATGACATCATAGACCCAAATGGATGATATAATGACACCAATTATATACCAAAGGTATACATGGTTTCAAACTCATTTTGACACAAGGCAATGGTTTTTGAAATAATATAAGTAGTGTAACAATGTTACTTTGATGAAAAGGTATGCCAATGGTTTTCAAAACTCCAAGTTAAATACTTGAGACTAAATGAGTAGCATAATGATGCCCCATTTACACAAGTGATATACACACAAATATTTTGAAAATTTTTTAAGGTAAAGGGTGGAATCAAATGAAGAAAATAAAACCTCTTAGGCTAAAGTGGTGTAAAAACATATGATTAGTTTATGACTTATTTTGACATGACAATACAAATAATTTTAGTCTAAAAACATAAATGTGAATCAAATAAAAATAGAAGTATCACAAATGTCTTTTCCTCTTCCCTAAAACTAATGTGGGTGTGCATAACTTTAGCCAAATTTCCATTGATATACCAATGCTTAGGAGGAAGGAAGTGTTAATCCAAAAATTAAAGTACAAGTGTAGGTAGAGTTCTTATGCCACTTTTATTTCTCAAGCAATGGTATGTGGCATGATTTTAGAGTGATGAACACTCAAAATTTTACATGAAATTATAGGTAAAGTGGGTTTATCACATACTATATGATCCCAAGTGTGGTTAACACAAGGGAACAAACACATCAATTAAATACAAACCATCTAACTTACTATGCAAGGGTATTTTCCTTTGGATATTAACAATAGTTGTGTTCTACTTAGAGGAGTCCAATGTTTGGCTACCACATGGCCTAGATACTCATTAAGATGGTCATACTAACTGCTATCCACTATACCATCCAATATTTTACCCAATTTTTATACCCCATCATGGAGAGGTTGTTGGTATGATGTTAGGAGATGAAACCCCATGCCAATACACCCCTAAAGAACACATAAGGAGGTGAATAAATCCTACCAACAAGACAAGTTCATAAAAATAAATAAATTTAAAATGGAAAGACTTTAGAGCTAATTTTTGAATCACCCAAGTCATTTGGATCTTTGGAAGAACATACACGACTTTCTTTCTAACACAATTTTCAAACAAGGGTAATAAACTAAGTAATTTTGGTCATTTGAGTTACCTAAAGGGAATGGAGGGAGAGCATACATGCTAAAGTTTGTATTTTTTCAAAATCAAAAGAATCCACTGTAAGTAACATGAAACTAGTGTAAATAATATACAAAAAATTGAGAAACCTCTTAGGAGCTCTAACTAAAGATGTTGATTCTTCTAATTAACACCAAATTGAAATATGCTTGAATTTTTTAGGCCCTTAGCCATGTTTAAACTTGTAAAATATTGTAAAAATTCTTTAAAAAATTTGTTTAAGTGAATTTTAAAACACCTTAACCAAATTTGAATGAGTTTTCAACCTTTTTAAAATTTGAGTTTTGTAAAAATGAAAAATTGGTTAAAAGAATTCAAACATTTACTTCCTTCGCTTGATTCCTTCAGAATAAGTTAGGGTATTAATTTATGTTTGAGCCAAAGTTATATTCCTTCAATTTAATCCAACAAAAACACACATTTTAACTCTTAGGTTTTGTAAAAAATAAAAACATATAGAATCATTGAAAATTCTACCAATCATGGTTTATTATGTTTATGATCATAGTTGATTCTAGAAATCATGGTCAATTATGGAAATCATGGTCAAATCTATTTTCCATCATGCTTGATTCTAGTGATCATGGTCTATTTTATTTATTATTGTGATTGATTTTGTATATTGTGGTTGATTTTTTACCACACCAAAAACAAATGTGTTTTGACAAAAAAATGCTTTAAAAATAATATTTTAAACTCAAAACTTCTTACTACCTTATAAAAATAATGTTAGACAAGTAATAAGCAGGTGTTAAGCATCAATAAAAAGTAATAAAATTTTGATTTTTACTACATTTATATCTTCTAGTTCGACTATGTTTGTGACACAAACATCATTATAAATCCCTAATAATCAACATCGATCCCCATGATCAATACCAATTTGCTTGGAACATCACCGATCCCTATGGCTCAGTTGAGAGTCAAACTCATTCACCTTTTTCAAAATTAATTCAAATATTTTAGCATGAAAATGGTTAATAAAACATCCTAAAAAGTAATTAGAAAAACTTTATAGGGTGTGGTTCCCATCGAGAGTTTTATTATGTGATCAATAGTAATCTAATAGGGGAGATTATTATTATGTTAGTATGAGTAAAACAAAAAAAACACACTAATAAAACTAACACCTCTAGCCTAGACAGTCAAGGAACAAGACAACAATCCAAGTAACTATTAGATGAAGATAAAATAACTGTTATTTACCTTCCTTGAGTGTTGGCCATAGAGGAATGTGCTCAGTCATGTGATCATGAAATCTTTGGAAATGGTGTTTATTGCATCATATTTACTTATCACCTTGGTAATTTTGGGCTTGGATTTGGATTGCTTGGCTCTCTCAATAAATTATCATTATAACACTATACAAAGAGGCTCCTTGAAGGAATTTTTACATGATAACATTATAGAAAAATAAGTTCTTAAAGGTATTTTAGCATTATAACCTTATGCAAAACATTTTTTTCTAAGGGAATTATTGCATAATAACATTAAACAAAAAATCTTCCTTGACCAATGGGTGAAGTCTTGTATTAACAGCCTCTCAAACTAACTCTAATCCAAGTGAAGTTATGTTAGAGATAACTATGGTTAAGTTTGGGAGGGAACAAGACATTAATATTTTTAATTAATAGTTATGGATCATAGATATAGATTTTTTTTTTGATATTTTGTGAGTGTTTGAAAACTCATAAAAGATGATGTCATTATGGTGACATGATTTTAGATATTTATGTGATTTCATGATGATTTCATTAATCTAGCTTTATGAATTTCTAATAATAAATTTTAAACAATTAATTAGCCATGGGATTTTCACTTGTGTATTTAATTGGGTTTAACTAATTAACTAATCTTAATCAAGTTAATTTCCATTTATAAATTTTTACAAGTTATCCATCTCACATTGTCAAAAAGGTCAATTTTCTATGTCACAACTTGACTAGAGATGAATTAGAGGAATATGATGATTACATATATTGCATTTCCATAGTTAGGGATACATTAATGTGGTCTAAAATATGCATGTGATTTATGATGATGAATCAAATCATTAAAATGATTTCTAAGCTTGACTTGCATTTTTTGATAAAAATCAATCTAAATTTTAGTTGGAAAATAGTTGTGGCCAAAATGGGGTGTCTATAGTTTTCCCCTATTTGGGAATATGATTCAAGATACATGAATAGTAACATATTCTAAAATAATGAAAAGTTAGTTAAAGCCTTGGCTAATGCCCCAAAATGCGATAGATGAGCCTTGGATGCCCCCTCAATGGATTGGGAAACAAATAAGGTTAGATAATGTTCCCTTGAAAATAATGAAATAGTGTGACCTATTGGTAACATGGGGGGAAATAATAATTTTCCCAAAGGTGGTTTTAATTAGTGGCATGGTGAGATGCCCTAGCAGGGTAGATAAAAATACTAATTTGTCCAAAGGTAGTTGAAATCAGTAATGCTAGGAAAAATGCCTTAGTAAGATAGATGAGTGAACACAATGATTTGCCCAAATGTGGTTATAATCATCAATATAGTGAAAAAATGCCCTAGTAGGGAGAAAGGGAAATAATGATTTGCCTAAAGGAGGTTATAATCATTAGCATAGTGAAAATGACCAAGTAGGGAAGATAGATCTAAGTTCAATGATTTTCCCAATGGCAGTTATAATCATTGGCATAGTAGTTTCCCCAATAGGATATATGGAATCATGATATATTACATCTTTTCCACATTAGGGAAAATAAAAAAGGGGGTTTATGTACTAAATCCATACTTATGGAGTAAGAGTAAGTTGGTATAGAGGATAAACATGAATTTGGGCTACTAGCTAATATGGAGACATGCTTGCTAACTAGAAGGGATTAAAATTCATTTGTGATATAGTTACTCTGCATTTGAGTAGTGTGAGGTTAGGCTAGGAGTTTTTTCAAGTGTGAACTAGAAGTGTTGTAGCACCATTGTTTTTAATCTTGAACAAATTGATTTTTATTATAGATTGGGATATTATATATCAAATTTATAAACAACTATAATAATAATGTGTAACTAAAGCATGGGAAACTAAATTTAAATGAAATTTAAAATCACTTAGGTGTAATATATAAATAATCAAATCCTAATTGAGTATAATACAATAAACTAAGTATAAGAACCTACACTAATTCACAACTTAATTACAAGATATGGGTAATCAATACTTAAGTGTAAATAAACTAGAAGAGTCCTATGACAACTAGGAAAGAAAAAGGCCAAATAATCAAAATAAAAAAAAAACAAACAAATGAACAGTCAAATGAAAAATATAAACAATAACAAACAACAAACACTAATAAACAAAAATAGACAAACAACAAAACAACAATAAAGAAAAACACAACAAAACACCAATAAAAAAATACACAACAAAACACCAATAAATAAACATGGTCATAAAAATATAAAATAATAAAAAAATAAAAAATAATCTAAAGCAAAGAAAAGTGCAATGTACAAACTATTCTAAATAGATAAAAGCAAAAGACAAATAATGGTTAATCACAAGGTTAGTAAAAATAGAATATAAAGTGTTCATGTATGTGTAAGAGAGGTGTTAATCTTAGAGATAGGGTGACCCATAAGCTAGATAAAAATGATGTAGGTATAACAACACATGAACACAATACACAAAGTTTCCCCTAGGCTATAGGGAACAATGACACAAATAAGATGGAAAATATGTTCCCTAGGTGGTAGGAGATAATGGCAGAAATGAAAAAAATACTGGGGGGGGGGTAGAAGAAATGTAAAGGGTAGATGAGATGAATCTATATGCACTAGGAAAGTGGAGGATACCTATATGGTTCTATGGATAGAATATCTAACCTAAACTTCAATCCAAATGTAGTTCTCCTAGGATATGGGATAAAAGAAATTGATGATCTATAAAACATGTTTGACATGTATAGGAATATGAAAATGGTATCAAAAAATGGTGAGTGCATATAAAAATATATGGATGAAATTAATAATCATGAAAACATTGACACAAAAAAATCACATGAATGTGAGAGTATGGTTTAGGCTAAAACCACATTAATAGGTAAGATACGAGTATCCAAAAATGAACAAAATTGGTAATTCATAGTGTATAATACATATAAGGTTTATAATGATAATTATCTCACAAAGTGGTGAGATCATAAATAACTCACAAAATGGTGAGATCATTTTAAATGGTTTCTCACAAAATGGTGAGAGTGTAAGGAAATCCAAGTGGCCATTAGTGCATCAAAGTTGAACACACAATGCTCATAATATAAACTAATAAAATGGAAAGAGCATTCAGATAAGGATAATAAGGATGGGAAACTAAATTATAATTGGTTACTTGTGAAATAAATATGATTCCCATAATCCTTAAGGAAATTAAATGATTAAAAAATAAAGGAATGTGTGGTGGTGGTCGAGCTAACTTGAGATACCCCATGTATCCCAGTATTGCCTACATAGTCTTTATAGACCTTAGGCCAATGTAGTTCTCATATAAATGGGAGGAAAAATACCAAGGTGGTATAGAAATAAACTAAATAGATAAAATTTCCCATCCCCAAATTTTGTTATGTCCTTATATCTCGAATGGAAATTCTAAGCCAATTTTCATGATTTTTTTATTTTTAGGATTTTTGAAGTTTTCATGTGTTTTTGGAATTTTATAGGCATCTCAACTTGATAAATAAATATAATGTTACAATTCAAAAATTGTGAGATCATGGATTAAACATTCTCATAAAATGGTGAGAGCATTCAAACTTAAATTACTCACAACTTAACCAAATGTGAATGATTTTTCAATATTTGTAAAAATTGACTTTTGGAAAAATGAAAAATTGGTTAAAAAGCATTAAAACTTATAATTCATTGGATTTAATTCATTAAAAAAAAGTTAGGGGATTAATTTGTGTTTGATATAATATTATATTCCTACAAGTTATCTCAACAAAAACACAAATTTTAACTCTTGGGTTTTATAAAAAAGAAAAGCATAGAGAATCATTTATAACTCTACTAATGGTGGTTAATTATATTTGTGAGATGATTGACTATATAAATTGTGGTTTTTTATAGTAATCATGGTCGATTATGTTTATTATTGTGCTTGATTCTAGTGATCAAGGTCAATTTTACTTGTGATTGTGCTTGGTTCTGGTGATCATGGTTGATTCTTGTGGTCATGGTTAATTTTCAACCACACTAAAAAAACATGTTTTGATAAAATACGTTTAAAAAAAATAGTTTTAAACTCAAAAATTCTCACTACCCTACAAGAATAATGCTAGACAAGTAATAAATAGGTGTTAGTCCTTAGGAAAAATCAATAAATTTTTAGCTTATAGTTTGGCTATGCTTATGACAAGATATCATTGTCAATCCCTATTGATCAAAGTAGATCCCCACAATAAAAATAATTTATTTTGATCATTTATGTTTTGTGTGGCTTGGATAAGAGTCTAACTCAACTTTTTTTGGTAATCAATTCAAAAATTCTGGCATGAAAATGGTTAATAAAACATCCTAGAAAGTATATAGAAGAGCTTTGTGGGGTGTAAGTCCCACTAGACATCCCATTATGTGAGAATAGGAGTCTAAGAGGTGATATTAGTCATGTTATTATGAGGAAAATCCCCAACAAAAATACTAATAAAAATATTACCTCTAGCCTAGACACTCAAGGATCAAGAGAACAATATGAGTAACTACCAAATTAAGACAAAACAACCAATATTTACCTTCCTTGAGAGTAAGAGTTGTATGATGGCCATGGAGGAATGTGCTCAGTCATGTGATCAAATAATCTTTATAAATGGTGCTCCTTGCATCATCTTTCCTTGTCACCTTGATAATGTTAGGCTTATATTTAACTCTTTCCACAAATGGACATTATAACACTACACAAATAAGCTCCTTTAAGATATTTTTTCATGATGACATTACACCAACAGAGATTATTTAAGGTATTTTATCATTATATCCTTACATAAAAAATATATTTTGAGGGAATTCATACATAATAACATTAAAAAAAAATCTTCCTTGAACAATGGGTGGAACCTTTTATTTATAGCCTCATAAACTAAATCTAACCCAAGTGAAGTAAGGTTAGAGATAACCATGGTTAGGGTTGGGAGGGGAAAAGCCATTAATATTTTTAATTAATATGAATGGCTCAAAAATCAAGATATTTGTTTTATATTTTATGAGTGCTTGACAACTCACAAAACTTGATGTCATGATGATGACATCATTTTATATATTTGTGTGATGTCATAATGGTATCATCAATCCAAATTTATGAATTTATAAAATTAGAATTTAAACAATTAATTATACATTGGATTTTAACATATTCATCTAATTGGGTTTAATCAATTAATCAATCCTAATCAAATTAATTGCTTTTTCTAAATTTTGACAATTTGTCCCTTACACATGGTCAAAAAGGTCAATTTGCTAGGTGACAAATTGACTAGAGATGAATTAGAGGAATATGATGATTGTGTACAATGTATATCCCTAGTTAGGGATACATTAATTTAGTTTATAAGATGCATGTGATGTGTTCTAATGAATTAGAGAATTCAAGTGATTTCCAGGCTTGATTTACATTATTTACAAGAACTTACTCTAGTGTTTGTTTAGACATAAAATTATCCAAAAAGGAGTGTCTACAAAATTTGGATGTCATAACCACATAAAAAATGTATCTTAAGGTAATGTCAAATCAATTTTAAGCTGATATTTAGGATTAGTCTTAGTTTTATTGTAATGCAAAAAACTATGAATAAATAAAATAATCTATTGTCTACAAGTAGAATCAATAATGGGAAATCATTTTTGTGACACGGATTATTTATATCTTAAAAATATATACATATCCTAATTAATCCAATTGGTTTTATACTTAGAATAATGTTATAATTCAAATCATATGTTATGACCCTTCATCCTAACCATCCTTTTATAGTTTATTTGTTTAATAAAAGACTATGGATGCATATGATTTATAAGACATCCCTAAATCTCATTATAATAGATATAATAATATAATGTAATAGTATAATAGTATAATAATCCCACACACATGGGGAGTAGTATTTATCGAGTGATAGATTACTATAAATAGGAGCTTAGTCTAGTATGAAGTCATCCATATATTATATTGAATTGAGCTTGCTCAATGGAGATTTACCCCTAGAAGAGGCCAGTGATTCTTCAATTCTATTATTTTAATGTAATTATATTATTTTTAATTAATATAATAATAATATTCCTATTTCAATTTCATATATTTGTAGTCTAGTCTAATATATTTCAAGAAGGATAATACCATTATAGTAATCAGTAGGTATCATAAAATTAACATCAAATGACTTTTAATTTTTTACCTAAGTATAAAATTCACTTTAGGATGCATATTTAGATTATTTATATTTACAAGCCTAGCATAAATATTAATAATAAGGTTTTCTACCATTATAAAACTAAAGAAACCGAATAGTGGAATAAGACAATGCGAAAATATTTTGATATTAGATTGACAACTTTGCACATTCTTTTTATTATTATGAGTAATAGTCCACACCCAAACTCAATTTTTTAGGCATGTCAGTATTGATAATATTGATATCAATTATATCTTGGTTAAATAAATTTTATCTATATTTAAAACAAGATGTAGTACATAAATTTCAAAACTACCAAAATAAACCTTTTCATCACCATGTGAGGACTCTCCTTCCCCAAAATAAACATGATTGTTAAAAGTAGAAGTGAATATATTATTATGATTGTATATAATTAGATTCACATTAATTCCCAAATGTTTTTATATATATTCATCCTAAATAAAATATCAATATATGGTATTTTATGTAGCATTGTATGGTCAATTAATTTGAGATATATATATATATATATATATATATATATATATATATATATATATATATATATATATATATATTCTCTTTATTTATACTTTGAAAAGATACTTTCAAAAAATGAATTATTATGTTCATAATATTTTAAATTTATTGAGAGTAATTATCTTTATATTTATTAAATTTATCATGAAGATTATTTTTTTAATCCCTTCATGAAATTTTCATTATTATGAGATCCTAAACATCCATTTTCCACTTCAAAAGTTACTATAGTAATTACATCATTTTATTTATCCTTTGAGTCATCATTATTTTATTTAGATCCTTGTTTAGTTGGATAAGAAATTAAAATAAGTTTTAATATTATTACTTGTTCAAATTTTCCTAATATTAACTAGTATGTCGCATATTTTATGTGCACTTGAGTATAAATCCACTATTTTTATAAAGGTATATTGAATAACACTAATAGTTTTACTTGGAGTTTTTATTTTAAAATAATAACCTACCAGATTATTTTGATACTTAACATTAATTGACTATGTATACACATTTTTTATTATTAACACTTTATTTTAATTTATTTTTCATTATATTAATCTCCATAAGTGTTTTTTATAACTAGTGTATTAAGATCAGAATGGGTTAGCTCATGGTACATTATGAGAGATTTAATCATGATTATTAATTCTTAATACGACCTTCATTCCATAGTGACATCTTATCTACTTGTCCCATAATTTTTTTGATCTCTATTATTCTTTTATTTTCCTCATTTACATACATTCACCCAATGTCATTAGCGTATATGATGATTTTTTATAGTGTCCCCAATTTTTCCAATGTCATTATCCAAGTTGATGATGTATTTTTTATGTTGGAGGAATTTTGATTCAGTTCATCAATTAAATCAAGTTAGTTAGATGTACATTTTGATTTTTGGGGTTTGGATTTATATTTATATGATTCATATTTGTCATTTCTCAAAATGTATACATTTAATACACTCTACATTCATATAAAAATTAAAATTAGTAAGAATAAGAGGAATTAGTGCTAAATAACTTACACTTAGGGAAGAAAACTTAGCACAAGGATTTAGGTATACCTAGTTTTGGAGTCCCAAAATTGGGTTTACTTAGGTTTTATTATTTCCACTAAAATTACCTAAAACCATCTTTGATAAGGGTCCATTTGAACCAATGAGAATGTTGTTGAACCAAAAAATCAACCCAAGGTAAGTATCATATCCCTATAATATTTATTTTATACTTTGGTTAGTATATTAGATTTTTTCATTTTATGTATATCCATGCTTATATTACTATTATAATACCCCTCATGATGAACTATTATTCATTTATGAAACTTAGCTTATTCTTTACATTTGTGTTTGAATACCCCATGGTGTTTTTGGGAATTCAATTTTAATTCCCTTTTGTATAATTATTTTAAAATACGCCATGCGATGTTAGGTTTGTTTAATAAAAAATATAAACAAATACAAATATTAATTACTAAGGGATAATATAATTAAAAATTAAATAGTTATAAATTGTATTTATGGGTGTATAGTAATTCTAGGAAGGCTGGAGTTACTAGCTAGTAGGTAATATCATAGGTTTTGTGGGTTGTGTAAGTGTATGGGGTGTATAATTAAAATTTTAGGTGAATTATATGAAATTTTAATAATCCAATGTTGGCATGTAAGGAATTAATTTCATGAATAACAAATTGAGTTTATTTTTTCAAGTAAACCCACATGGTTCATGTAATAAAAATAAATGAAAGTGTAAGGAGAATTAGGGATCATGTAAGAAGAGAGAATTCAATTGTGAGGAAATTAGTTTCCTTGTACGAAAGTGGATCTTCCATAAATGAGTTTTTGTACAGATTTTATGAGGGATGTTTCTAATTTTTTTCAATTCTTAGCTTGATTTGGGGTTCAACACCCGTTGCTAGAGTTTGAATCAGGAACATTTTTTTAGGAAGGAGATTACAAAAGGATTTTAATGAATTTTCAAGAAGGGATTGGAGGATTGTTTATGAGGAATATTCTTTTTGGATTTTTGGCAATTAGAATTTTCTTGGACAAATGGTGGAGAAGAGGTAATATTATTTACTTAAGACTTATTTATATCATGATACTTTTAATATATGTGTGAAATAAAAAATTCTTACTCTACTTTCATTTTGATTTCTATGTAATGTAAGATGGAATGTTAGCATAGTGGCATGTATAAAGTGTGTTGAAATATTATTATTTTAATTTTAAATTTGGAATGTTGAAAATGTATTTTACATTGAGACTAGCCTTTGATATGCCCTTAACCTATAATAAATCTAGGGATATGTGTGGTAGACTTGTGGTTTACATACCTTTCATATTATCTTATTAAATTTTTATATGTTCTTAGTATGATTAGTGTATGGAACAACTATAGATAAATATTATATATATATATATATATATATATATATATATATATATATATAAAAGATGTAGTGGTTAGTATTTTATCATCATATTATGAATTCTTCTCTTATTATATATATATATATATATATATATATATATATATAAGATGTAGTGGTTAGTATTTTATCATCATATTATGAATTCTAATCTTATTAAACTATTTTAGATGTTTCCCCCTTGAAGTGATTCAGTAATTATTATCAAGTATTATACACTTATGGTAATTATTGTTGTGGATTTGATTATTCTAATCTTAATTATTTAATATATTATTCCATGTTGGAAAACATCTAAGTAATTTCATTACAAATGGTATCAAGGCATATATTTGGTCTAGTTTTTATAGTTTTATTTATTTTATTTTATTTTGCATTCATTTGAAGAGGTGATTGATCAAAAAAACGTAAATTGTGATCTGATAATAATTTTATTTTTGCACCAATATAGTATTATTTGAAGTATTTTAAAAAAAGTATAGAATTTTTTTACACCCTTGTGATAATTAGTAGTAATTGGATTCATCTAAACAAGATGATCACAATGGTATAATCTATTGGTACACTTTTTCAAGGTCTAAAACCCTCCATACTAGGGTTTGTGCATGGCTAGTCCAAACACTTGTGGATGAGGGAAAGGTCAAGACAACCAAAAAAATCCTTAAAATGATAAAATGGAGTCTATAACTTCAAATACATCAGACTTCAAAGTGGTTCAACAAATCTAGTCAAATATCCAAAGCATGCTAAGGAAGGATGATATTGATGTAGTAAAAGGTGAAATTAATTTTATAAAGGATCAATTATCAATGATTATTTCTTAGTTAAACTCTATTATGGTTCAAATTTAATAAAATAATGCTCCACCACTATATTCAATTTCATCCAGTTAAAATAATCACAACTCCAATACTAGTTTGAAGCACATATTGCCAAAAGTGGAAGTGCGTAAGTTTGATGTTAAGGATCCACTCACTTGGAACAATAAAATATAAAAATTATTTTTTTATACATCAAAACCAATTGCACAAAAAGCGATAAAGATTGTTTGATATGTATTTCTCATGTTTTTAACATTCTTAACAAAGACATCTCTCTATTTAGAACTTGAGTAGTTTATTGAGTATTGGTGGTTGTGTGCTCAAAATATAAAAGGTGATCTTATTACCTAGTCAATGTTTACTAAGGATATATAGATACACTATCAAAACAACATCTCTAAAAAACTAATTTATTTAGTTAGTAAAGTTACAAGAGATGGGTATTGTTAATAATTATATTAATAAATTCTATAATCTATCCTTATAGGTGGATAATATTACTAAGAATAACATTACTGGCATGTTATTTTGGGGATTGAAGGATAGCATCAAACTTGAGATTCTTATGTTTAATCCATCATTATTTCTAAATCCATACCATTTGTGTACTAGGTGTTAGCAAACCAACTTACACCCTACTGAATTAGATTTCTCATATCTCCTTCAAACCTAGACTAACATTAGATTGGTCTATAGGCTATGGGATACCTATTTCTTTGACCAAACCTCTAGATTATGAGTTTATCACTCTAATATATCAACTTTGCTCAATTTACTAAAACCTACTTTATTTTTAGGGTGAAAAGAGTTATAAATATAAATAAAATGGAAATCATACGCTAAGATGGTGATGCACCCAATGTAATCATTTATCCACTCAATTTGAACTCTAAATAATGCTAATAAGTAATGAAAATCACTAAATCTTACAACTCCAAGGGACTCCTATGCAATAGTGTTTCACATAAACCTTCCATCCAATGATCAAATCATGAGGGAAGTGATGGAAGGCTTTATTTAAGGAACTAACCAATCAATATCTACATTGTTGGCTTAATCACTCAACATTCAAACACTATGTATGTCTTGCATAAGATGATATACTAGTAACTAGGTGATATTAAGACCTACCAAGGGAGAAAACACTACTACATGTGCAAATAAAACTTATATAAACACACTAAAATTATATCAAGGAATATTAAAAAATTCATTATATTCACTTAAGAGGTTACAAATCTCAATCTTGGTAGATTTTCATCATGCCCAAGAGAGGGATCTTGAAAAAAGGCTCAAAATATTGAATATATAGAAGATTGAAGAGAGAAAATAATAAGTTGGTATAATTTAAAGAATAAAAAGTCACAAATGACCATCAAATCAAGATTACGTTGGTTACAACTTGATACAAATAGTCTTCAAGACATTTCTCTATGTCTAGTGCTCTTATATGCTCCTTGAATGAGATCTTTGGCTTTGAAAATAAGGTGGTGGGCCATCATAGGTGTATAAAAACTTATAATTAATTGTATCATAAGATAAAGTTTATTGAAACTCCTCCTTACATGAAGACTATGGAATGTGTATTGATTTTTAGTCAAGGATTAGTTAAATCATGATAAGGATCAACTATGCATGTGATTGACAGTTAAGACTAGCTATACATGGAAATGCCACTAAAGAGTCAGTTATGAAATTGATTTCCATTCAAGGGTTAGTTATGTGGCATGATAAATCCACATTAACTCTTATCAATAACCTTTTATGCCATATTGACTTCACTTGATTGACCAAGTAGGTCTACTAGGCCAATTAGGCCTAGTAACCTAACTCTTAGTATTTTATGGTCATGATAATCCTACATAAAATATTAGAAAATTATGGAAGAGTGAGTGTTATTTTTGAAACATCCTTTCATATCATTAAATATTTCTTCTTTGGCAAGAAACACCTATAAATCTATCAAACTAGGTGACTAGGTCACTGTATCCTTCACTCTTGCAGATTGGTTATTTTGAATGAACTCATAAGGCAATTTAGAAACATGTTTTGAGAATATAATGATTTTATGAAGTAATAAAAAGTGTCAAACATCATTCCCAATTTTCTTAAAATATATTGTACCTCTCTTTTTGCACTTTTTCTCTTAAAACCCTATTTTCTACCATGTCCATACATCATCTGTACAACCAATTAACATGGACATGAAGATCTAAGAGTTTACTATATTATATATGTGGTAGTTAGGTGATTAAAATATGATTTGGTATCTTTCCTTTCAAATCTTCTCTATTGGGTTTGTAGTAGGGTTTTGGGAGGGTGTAAGAGTACTCATAACTCTTAATGATGATTCATAAATCTTGGGCATGGAATGTATGAACCAATTCCATAAAAAAATATTGTACTACGACTTATACCTCTCCAAAATTCCTCAACCTCCCATGAAAAATATCCGTACCATGGTGAACATGTGAAGTGACCTCTCATAGTGGAAAATAGGCTTTATGAGCATGTTTCATATTATAATAAGTCCTTAATGATCACTTATAATGATTCATATATGGATACAATTAGGCATACAAAATTTTTATTATATGAATATGATGCTCATGAAGATTTGAAGTGCATTCATGACCTTACTTGCCTTTTGCTACCCCTTATTGATGGCATTATCTCATGAAGTCAATAGCTAGGCATATGTGTATGCAAGGTTCTTCAATATTTTGAATTTATGATGAATTTTAAGGCTCATATACACTATTTATAAAATTAATAAGCTATATAGGATCCTTTGGAGCCATAATATTGGCTTTATCAAGATATTCACTCTTTGTTTGCATGCATACAACTCTCTATTTAAACAACCAGACCCATCTAATTATGAAAATGGTCATAAAGACCCATATATAAGTTTTTATTCATGTTATTAAGTAATTTTATGACCCCATATTTCTTTTATAACTCATTAAATGTGTAGTTACCCTTAATTTCTTTGCTTACAGGCTTAAACTAGACTTATTTGGCATAGTCCATATAGTAAGAGTCCTCAAAATGCTAACCAATAGGCTATGGAGATGATTATGAGAGTTTATAAGACCCTAAAAACAATCTCAAATCTCAAACACATCATTTTAATTCACATTTAGACCTCTTTACTCCATCGGGTATCTCTCAAGGTTTTGCAAGGGTTTTAGGTGTATGAACTTCTTAGTAATAGTTCATAACATATAGACCCATGATGTAATTTTTTTCCATACATATAAATTAAATTTTCCCCCTCAATAACCATGAAAATCTTAATATCCCATTCAAAATATCACTCAAGATGTGTAAGTGGTAAAGTGGTGAGTTGATGGTTGTCTTGGACTATGCAAGAAAAAAGGAAGGTTTAAGAGTCAAAAAAGACAATTTTGATGTATTAAAACCATTCCAAATCCTCCTTTAAGGTTTTAAATGACCCTATTCCTCATTATAATTCTCATCAAGTGAAAATAAATCCCATGGATCAGTTGAACATGATGGTAGGGTCTTAAGGGTTTAAACCCTATTTACTTATGTTAACCCTCACGAGCATGATTTTCATGAAATTATGAATGGGATAAATCTCAATATGTTTTAAAATACTAAAAATAACCTTAAAGTCACTTACAAACCATTTCATGAAGTTAAAACCCTTTGTCATAAATATAACTCTGCAAAAAAACTTTTTGAGCTATATTGGTGACTGTCAATAGACAAACATATGACTATGACAAAAAAATGGATGATTAAAATATTTATGTGACCTAAATAATATTATTTATATTTATAAACACTCATCATCACCACATATACCAATTTTCATAGTTTGATCTTGACTCTAGAGGCATGTAGATGCATTTTCCCAAAACTAACTAGTGGGTTGCATGTGTTTTCATGTTCCATAAGTTCATGAATGAGTTTCCTTCTTGTATCAGATTATATTGGAGTTTGATAATGATTAATAGGTTTATGTTATTCCATAAAATCCTTCTTGTAATTATTCATATCTTTTAATAGTCACCTCTTCAACTTATAAAACACATCATCATGGCATATCTATTCAAAGACCTCAATGTAACTATCTCTACCAACACTATTGTAGGTGATGATTGGGTAAATGGAGGTGATTTAGATATATTTAACCATAAATTTTAAATTTTTATACCTTTAAAATCATTTGGAAACTTCATATCATTTCTTCCTTTAGTATATTTGTTCTCTAAGGTTGTTCTTAGGCATCTTATAATCTTTATTCCCTACACAAGATTGTGTACTGTACTTTCATTAGTTGGAAATAGAGGTAATCATATTGCTAAAGGTTTGAATATATAAATTTTTAATTTTATTCAATACGTAAATTAACAATTTTAATCATTTAATTAATTAAATATTTAGCTACAACTATTTAGGGTGTATGGATATGTCAATACAATTGACCCCTAACATGGCTATGTGTGGACATTTCAAAGATGACATTGAAGTAAATCTTGCTTGGAGAAACCTTATATATATAATAACTTATTACTCATTCAATTAAATTATTAAACTTAAATTTATCATGATACTCTTTAATTAGATTACTCTACTCTAATATTCATCACAATCTTGAAGATAAATTTGTTTTGAGAAGGTTATCAATAATAGTTAACTATGTGTATGGACTGAGACAACCTTTTATAATGTGTACCTAATTATGATCACTCTCACCATCTTAAGTGAATCTCAACCTTTGGAATAAAACTTTATTGAACTCAAAGTCATATAAACTATCTCTCATAGTCTTGGTTTGATCTAGTATGGGTATACTTCAAGAGGGATTCATTGACTATTGTAGGTGTTGATTTACATGAAAGCATGCCTTTATCTAAGTTTGATCCTTAATAATGGTCTTAATTTTATCCAAATCTCATACCCACCCATTTGAAATATTTTTTTATCCTTACTCATCACTCTACCCCTAGAACATAGACCTTTCTTTATCATAGACTTGATTGTGTGTGAGAACTTGATCCTTGTACAGACTTTGCATAGTTTCTAGGTCTTGAACTTGATATCAATAGACCTCTAAGTTATTAATTATCTATTTTATCCCTTTAAACATCCAAATATCTCCTTATTTGTAATTTTAATCTCACCTCTTGCTAGCATGGCTATAGGTGGAGATTCCTTTTTTAATTTTATGGACTAAGATAAAGATTGGGTGATAGAAGATCTTGAGGGGGATACCAACATTTCTATGATGTTATTAAAAAATAATGAGAGTTAAAAATTTACTTCACATTCCTCAATCCAAAAAACTTCCTTTAAATTCACTTTAACAATACTGTATATGTTCATTAACCTTGGATGTAGAAGATCTTCAAGATCTATTTAGTAGTGTATAAGATTGTACAATCATACCATCATTACCATAATAGTTTCTAACCTATTGACTCTTATTTGGTAGTGGATAAATGAGGTGGAAGTGATTTAATATGTAGTTATAGGTGATGGATTATTGGAAACATTGAATGGAGATGGAGAAGGAGCTTTTACAATGGTGAAAGGTAGTGAGAAGACTATGAGATGGGATGACACAAGATGGAGGTGAAATGGGCATGAATCCACAACCTTGACAGTCATGAAGACCATGAGTGAAGCATATGAATATGAATAAATCATATATACCACTTTTGAGGCTCTTAAAGGAGGTATATAATGTGTGAAATAAACTTAGGATTCTTCTAATAACTTTAACATATTCTAAAATAGCTTAACATATGCTAAACTATAACCAATATGAGGTTTGAGGATGATTTTGGGTGAGTGAGATATGAGATATTAAGTAAATTTTTATTCACTTTAATGAATGACATATGAAATAAATGAAACCTTTAAAATAAAATTGTATCAAATCTTGATGTTCTTGGATGCTTCATGAACCATACAACCTCTTAAACTTCCTATATTCTACATATTTTGTATTCATTTATCTCATTGAGACCCATATGACCTAAAATGTGTGTAAATAATCTGAATAATATCATTATAATGTTGATCATACTATTAAAAATCTTAACAAACATCCATTTTTCTATCATAATGCCCAGATGAGGAGAAATCTCAAAAAACTAGTTGCTTGTTTGAATGAAGAAGGCATAATGAGTGCCTTAGATTTTTAAGTATGGTTCATGAAGGAGAGAGAACCAAATTTTTAAATAATTTAAAAATATATAATCTCTATCATACCCCTTCCTCTACCCAAAATTCCATACCTTAATTTTCTCTCTCATGGTCATACCATCTACAAACTTGAAGAGCTCTCTTGATGTGCAAAGGAGCTAGGTGGATGAAGAAAACTAGTTTTAAGCCTATATGAGGTATTTTTCCCTTTAATAATATATATATATATATATATATATATATATATATATATTAATATGACTTTTATTATCTTAAATTTCAATTTCAATCTCAATACCTCTATTTTATGGAAAAGGTCATACAAATATGTAGTTCTACCTAAAAACACTTAAAAATAGCCTTTCTTTTACCTTTTCTTCATACTTCAAGTCTTAAACTACCAATTTAGGGACACAAAAATAATAGTATGAGTTATTTTAAATATTTAAATAATAATTAAGTATTTTAAATAAAAATAAGGGTAAATTTGGCATGTTTCAGCTCTTGGATTCTTTTTTATGCTTTAGGCTTGCATGAGGAGATATTTCCAAAGGATGAAACTTTTGAATTAAGGTAATACCATAAATATGAAGTTAATTGAAGGTATTTTGGATAATTTAGTGGTTTTTTACTCCAAATTTATCATTTAAATACCAAAAACTTCACTTATAGTCAACATACCTATAGTAGACCACAAAGTAGAGGCTTATAACAGTGCCATGAAAAGTTTCAAGTTATAGGGGTTGGTATTTGGCCTTGACAGGACAAATTGCCAACACTAGGCATAGGTAAAATAATTTATCAAAATAAGTTTCACTCATGGTTATTAATTTAATTTCAAAACATCATCATTTATTCTGCATGTAAGATATACCCATTAGCAAATTGAAGATAAGTGTTCCAAAGTTTTATGTTTTGGCTATGACATCAAGTGGAGCAAAGGACATAAATGTGTTGAAAAGAAGTTATAAATTTAATGTGATAATTAACATTAATATGATGATGAGTATACATTTGAGGTTATGGAAAAACTAAATGAGTAATCCCAATATTCTCACCCTACTATCTCCTATCTTGCCCTTTCAAGAATAGTTAATCCTCAAACTCTTCAGGTGGTGAGATTCCTATAGAAACAAAAGGTGTAAATTTTTATTGACACAATAAGTACACAATTTCATAAATATTAATTTTTCTACTCATTTTAACTATTTTGTTTATCCATCTCTAAAATTCCAAGTCATGATTACAGATGGTGGCACAATCAATTGTTATGGAAATTTACATAGTATTAAGATTTCCATGGGGGACAACCTACTTAATTATCCTATGTTTTATATCCACATGGGTTATTTTGAATTTTTTTTAGGAGTATAATTCTCATGGATTTGGACACAATAGATAGGAACTTACTATAACTATTCATGCACTTTAATTTTGAAGGTAGGATTTTTAAACTATAGGAATTATAAGAAAAGTATCCCCAATTGGTTAGTTCACATCAGATGACAAAGGTTATTAAAAAAATGGTGGAAGGATTTTTATCATGGTTTTTTTTTTATAATTTTATCCAACACATGCCTACACACCCTAATTTACAAATAATTCTTTATGACTATCCAATAGTTTTTGGTGCAATTTCAAAAGGACTATCACCTATAAGAGAACATGATCATGCCATAAGATTGATTCTAGGTAGAAAACCACCAAAAATCAAACCATATAGGTATCCATATTCTCAAAAAATTTAAATTGACAAAATGGTACATGAGATATTGGAGGTAGGTATTATCTTACATATCCAAAGTAAATATTCTTCCCTAGTGGTCACAATGCAAAAGAAGGATGACACTTGGAAGATGTGCCCTAACCACAAAAAACTCAATAATTACACCATCAAACATAAATTCCCTATTCTATTCATTGATGATTTGTTAGATGAATTACATGGTATTTTTTATTTTACCAAGATATATCTTTGTTATGGTTATCATAAAATTTAGATCCAATATACGGATATCAATAAAATATGTTTTAGAATTCATGAAGGCTATAATGAGTTTATGGTCATGATTTTGGTCTTGTAAATTCAACATATACATTTTAGAGTTTGATGAATACTATTTTTAGGAATTTTTAAAGGAAGTTTGTGTTGTTGTTATTTGATGACATCCTAATCTACAAAAACACTTGGGAAGAGAATTTGAATCATGGGAAACATGTAATATTAGCTCTAGAACAACAACAACTTTATGCAAATCCTTCCAAATGTGCTTTTGGATTCTATAAGGTGGAGTAATTGGGTCATATTTTTTCACGTAAATGAGTTAGATTTTACCTTAAGAAGATCAAATCTATGATGGAGTGGAAGGTTCCAAATACCCTCAAGAACCTTCATGTATTTTTGGGGATAATAGTGTACTATCATATATTTGTAAAACACTAATGTAAATATGGAAACTCCACTCAAAACTTAATTCATGTGATATATATTCAATTGGACTAAACTATCTACTAAGGAATTTGAGTAGATGAAAGAGGCTATTTGTACACCTCCAATTTTGGCAACCTCTGATTTTCCCAAAATATTTGTTGTTGAATGTGATGCATAAATTTATGGCATGGGATCATTAGTCATGAAATAAGTAAGACCCATTAAATTCAATAATCATAAACTCAATTGAAAAAATATCAAGATAATATATGAGAAATATATGATGTGTTTTCTTTATGTGGTCAATAAATGGAACCTTATCTAATGGGTAGACACTTTAGAGAAAAGAGTGAACATGATAGTCTAAAATAATTTTTTGAAATAAAATTTATCACCATAAGAGAAATAAAAATGGGAGACTAAAATTTTGGGTTATGACTCTAAAATAGTATATAATAAATACAAAGAGAATATGGTCAAAAATGCACATTACAAGAGGATGATTCAGTTCAGGCATTATTGTGTGCAATGACCATTTAAAAAGTATATTGAGTGGAAGAAACAAGATCACAAAGGGTAAATGACAAGGATAAAAAGGTCATGATTCAAAATATTTACCATAGTTTGGGTTTTTGTAAAAAAAATTAGTGGTAGAAATACATTTTGGTATAAATATAGATTATACCTATGTAAGGATTATGTCCTCAAACATAAGATAATTGAGTAACTTATTACATCTCCAATAGGTAGGAATTCATACTTTTTGAAGACATATAATCACATCGATAAATATTTTTTGGGGATAGGCTCTAGGGATATATACATAAAATTATGACATAATGCATGGTTTATAAATAAAACAAAGGGGGAACAATTAAGACACTAGGTATTCTACAACCATTATCTATCCTTACCCAATGGTGGGAGGAGATTTCCATGGATTTCATTACAAGTTTTTCAATATCTAAAGGTAAAAATGTCATCATGGTAGTTTTTGATAGGCTAAAAAAATATTTTCATTTGTGTTCCTTATCATAACCATTTTTATCTAGTATAATAGATGTTTCTTTTCTCAATATAGTTCAAAAGTTGCATAATACCCTAAAAATCATTGTAAGTGATCATGATCCTATCTTCATCAAAAAAGTTTGGATTGAGTTATTTTCAAGTTTTGGGTACCTATTTGGCTCATAAATCATCTTATAATACTCAATTTAATTGGAAAATAGAGGTTATCAACAAATGGCTAGAAATGTATCTTTGTTATTTTCCATACAATAAGAAAAAATATTGGGTACATTGGTTTACACTAGTAAGATGGTGTTACAACACTTATTTCCATACCTCTTATAAAAGTTCTCCCTTTGTGGAACTTTATGGATATCACCTCCGATTCATCAATTTGTCTTTGAAGGTGTAACTCAAGGTTTGAGTTATTAAGGAACACATTCAACATAAATAAGAGGTACTAGCTAGTTTAAGGGAGAATTTAGCAATAACTGAATTAAATGAAG
>JARHVA010004518.1:0-10000 GCA_037957365.1 Torreya grandis | reverse complement strand
GCATCTTGATTTTATTTTTCTTTATACTTCCTTGGTTCTTCTTATTCTTCTTTCTTATTCACCACTTTTTCTTTGCCTCTTTTATTTTATACCTTAACTTCACTATTTTTTTCCTATGCTACTCATCTTAATCTAGTAACTTATATTTTTATTATTCCTTAGTAACCTTACAATTTTCATCTTACTTTATCTTCTTATTCTCCAATTTTCTTGCCTTCTTCTTAGCTTCCTTTTTTTCATTTACTTACTATTATTGATATCTAGCATATTTCACTTTTGTTATGACATATATTTGCTTAATGTAGTGCTTAGGATGTGTCAATATGGTATATTTAGGCCCTTCCATAGGGATTGGTTACTAAATCACTATAATTAATTGTGAATCATATGAATAAGATGATTCAAAAAATGGTACCTCTATGTTTATAATCATTCTTCCTAGAATATAGAGGGGGAATGAGATTATTCTTTTGAATTTTCATAGACTGTGCCATTTCTTGAAATTATTTTTAGGGTCCTTGTGCTTGTTGAATTCTTACATCCTCCAATCGATATATAAAGGACACCATCCTTTCTTTAATTATTGGAGAAAGTCTAGTTGTAGAATGTGTCTTTGGCCTCTGTACTAGGGCTATAGGTGGAATTTATGGTACCATGAGGTCTTTTTTCTTCACAAAGGAAAAATCCTAAAGTTGTATCCATATGGAAAATCTGTTCTTGAAAATGTTGGAATGTTTCTTATTATCCAATAATATCTACTATAATCAATAGAGTAGGTTTAGTTATATCAACCTACAAATATTTTTTCACCTAGCTTTATACCTAGCAAGTGTGCACCACCTTCCAAAATAAGAACTATTTTTCCTCTTCTTACACATAAACATCATTTATTTTGTTTACAATAATAGACTATAAGCATTATTTGGTGGTATTGGTGAGGTTAATCACATGGGTGACTTCCTCTTTCCCTTATTAACATGTGATGTAGTTGTTTTTATTTATATAAGTGCTTATGGTTGAGCTTATTATTTTGTAGGCATATGTTATTGTGTCCCTAAAGGTATATATCACATATGTTTTATTAACATCTTTAATAGGCATTTTTTTTCCATATAAATTATGCCTTTGCATCTAACATGGTGATATAAAAGGGTAGTGGAGTTATAGTTACTTTGAGTAATTCATGAACTTTGATTTGAATGCCATTATGAAAATTTCTAGCTAAAACTTGTTTGCCTAAGTACTAAATGGGTACTCTAAGGTTTGAAATGATCATGGCTTGGATCACAATACACAATTCATTAAATATCCCTAATCTATCATAGTATTATCATGTTTTAGTCTAATCAATGATGTTGAGTGTAGTTGTGGGCCACAAATTTTCATATGGATTCATTGGGTCCTTTGTGACTTCCACTACATAAAGTAGAGGAGTAATACCAAGAATTTATATTGAAATGATTTTGATGATCAAGTGAGAATTTTTTTAATATGTACTAATTTATGAGGTGAAAAATTTAGACAATTGAAATCCTCATGCATCCCTATCATCTAATACACAATGTCCATAATGCCTTAATAGTTACCTACTTGGTATTTTTAGTGGTCTAACAATTTTTTTTGCTGATGTACTTAGATAAAATGTGAACTTAATTTTATTCCATTAATTAAATATGAATCCCCTTCCTAACTTTGTATATTTAACCTTTGTGTCTAAAAGAATGGATGTGGCCTTGGTTTTATAAGGTAAAATAAATTTTCCTTGAGATGGAATTCATTTTTTTCTTTCCATGGTTATAGGGCTAATGAATATTGTAACATCTTGTGAGATATGAATATCACCTCATTGCATTTGAGGAGTAATACCAAGAATTGATATTGAAATGATTGTGATGATCAAGTGAGAAACTTTTCAATATGTTTTATGTTATGAGGTGAAAACTTTAGACATTTGAAATCCTCATGCATCCCTATCATCTATTACTTGCTTAGCACTTTTGGTGGTCTAACAAAAGTGTTTGGTGATGAACTTATATAGAATTTGCACTTAATTTTATTCCATTAATTAAATATGAATCCCCTTCCTAAATTTTTATATATATCCTTTGTCAAAATGAATGGGTGTGGCCTTGGTTTTATAAGGAAAAAGAAAATTTCCATGAGATGGAATTCATTTTTCTCTTATCATGGCTATAGGGCTAATTAATATTGTAACATCTTATGAGATTGAATATCACCTCATTGTATCTTATAAGTAATGTAATCATTATTTCATCTAATTTACCATTAGGCAACTTGATAAGTCACTCTACATTAGAACCTCATAGAGGGTGTTGAAGTGCTAGAGCTCTTACTTGTGTTACTTCTAGTTGACATGGGCTAAAGAGAGTGGCTTATATAATGTTAATGAAATAAAAATAATCTATATAATGTTATTTTATTTTCTTAAGTATTAGGCCAATACTAATTAATTAATTTTGTACATATGTAAGTGGAATTAACAAATGTGCCCAATCCATGTCTCTGGGTTTAGATAGAATTGAACTAGTTCTTTGGTTGTATTGGTGATTATAAGAAATTTTTGTATAATTAGTTGAATTAGACTCAAATCATAGATTTCACTTTTTTAAATTAGGGTGTAGTGTTTTCTTCTTTCCCCTTTTTATATAAATTTTAGTGCTCAAATCCATATGGAAGGATGATTTAAAAGTGTTTATTTGTTTGTGCATGATTTTTCCTAAATAAATAATTCAATTAGTCATTGGAAATGTGAGGGTTACCATTTTGTATCTAAAAAAATTGATCCATATGATGGTAGTTATTAGTGTGATACACCATATTTTCACCTCTCCACTTTTATTTATTGTGCATCCTATCATTCTGACATATAATCTACTTTGTAACATAAGAAATATTTTAAGTGTGTCATAATTAATAGTTTTTAATGACAACTAATCATACTTTTTATATACTTGGATTGTCATCACCCCATTCCTAGATTTAATTAATGATCCCTACATACCCATTGCAAACTATATTTCCTTCAAGATATAATTCTTCCTATATTGCACTCTATGACTTTGACTTAACAACTATAGTTTTTATGTTTCATGATATGGAAGTCACAACATAAAAATACACACAAACCTAAAAGAAAAATAAAAAAAACAAAACATTAAATAATAATCATAAACTACATGGTGCTACTCAATACCCTCTCTCAATTTCTATGATAAATTGTAGAGATTATTGATGGTAAAGCTTAAGCATATAGCCATTTAACATCTTGGCAGAATGGTTACCTAAATATATTTTAGGATTTTTTTTCCCTATTATGAAACATCATGAATGATATAATTTACCTTCCATCTAATGCATAAATTTATCAAGCATGATATAAATATACTATCATATAGCTAGATAACTTATTTTGGATAGAATTATTTAGATTGTAGGTTATGATCATGACACACTTTATGACTTAGCTTATTAACTTCATACATCTATTTCACTCTTTCCCTATTATATTCCATTTTATCTAAATAAATCAACCATGTCTTCATAGAGTCTCAATCCCCAAGTCTCATTATCATAGCAATTCATAGACTTAGACCTATATATTCCATCAACATTATTTCCTCAAGTCTATAAACCAACTAAAATGGGGTAAAAACTATCACTTGTTTATGGTTTGTTTTATATGCCTAGATAATTTAATGAATTATAACCTCCCAATCATCCCATTGTACATTGTATATATTTGTTAACATCTTCCCCAAGACTTTATTTGAAGCTTTAGCTTGTCCATTTTTGTTTGGGTGATATGCAATACTTTTATGTTTTGATATCATAAATTCTTCAATGATATTTTTGATTGTATTATTTATAAATTGTGTTACCTTATCACTAACTAATTTAATTAGACACCTAATACTTATAATGATATTTTCATACAAAAACTTGGTTGCATCCCTGGCACTGAAACTTAGCATTGCAATAAATTCAACCCATATTATAAAGTAATTTGTCATAGTTATGATTTACCTTGCATGAATGTAGTTTCTTAGTGGGATTATAGGACACCAAAAATAAATACTCCAATTGTAAAAATGTTTTTATATGAGCATTATGTTCAAAGGCATATCAACCCTCTAGTTAGGTTTACCCATCCTTTGGCAAACATCATAGTGTTTTATGACACTATGTGCATATTAGAATAAAGTATGCTACCATAAACTAATTTTTAGGAACTTCATTATAGTGTATTAACCTATGAAATTCCCTCTTATGATTACTTGATGTGCATCTTCAAGAAGCTGAGGTTTCTCAAGGTCTAAATCTACCCTATGTATCACCTCTTATTTATGATGGTATATATAATAACTCATATAACTAGTTGATTTTTTTCTCACTCAACATAGTATGCTAGAAATATTGATTATTCTATAAAGTTGTCTATCTCTTCCATATTCTCAAGAATCATAGTGATTCTAACGAGATGTGGATATGTTGATTCTTCTTATAACTCTTAAAGTTTTCTATTTCGTATCTTGCTTAGGTGGTCATGTCCCACATACTGTTATCTAGGTTTAAAATTAATCTTAAACTAAAATTATTTGAATTGAATTAAACATATAAAGATCCTTCTAGCCAACATAGGTTTTTTAACCAAGTATTATAAGTCTTGATGATCAATAAATAAATTAAAGGGTGTTGTGAGAAGATAATTCTTGAAATTTTATAGTGTGAACACCATTTCTAGTACTTATCATTCTATCATAATATATTTTTATTTGTAGATGATAATTTTATACTTGTTAAATGAATATGATGGTCCATTCTTCTATCTCCTAGATTTGCTAACACAACACCTACCATAATACCTAAATCATATACATGAACATGAAATGGCTTATTCCAATTAGGGAAAACTAGTATAGGAGTTACAAGTATCATTTGATTTAGCTCAACAAATATTTATTGATATTCTTATGTTCATTTTAACCCTGTATCCTTGTGTAAAAATTTATTTAAGGCCATAGAGATAGATGCATATCCTTTGATAAATTTATGTATTACCTTGTATGACCCAAAAAATCTCTTGCTTATATAGAATAGTTCAAAGGTGTCATACCCAATATGACTATAATTTTGGATTGATCAACCAAAATTCCTATAGTATAAAATACATGGCCTAAAATAACACTCTATGGTGTGAAAAAAAATGATTTTAAAGTTTAATGTGATTTGAAAACCTATAAAACATTCTAACATTAGCCATAATTTGGACAAGTGATGGTTGAAAAAATAAAATATATCCCAATAGTATAAATAAAATTCTATAAAATCATGAATAAAGTCCTTGAAAGTAGTCACCACAACCTTAGAAAATATAGCTAAAGTATTCCTTATATCAAATGGCATTACCTTATACACAAAAGACCCCCATTCATTAGTGAATGTTATTTTTGTTTGATCCTGCTCTATGATGGGAATTTAATGATATCCATTGAATCCTTCTATTAAGTAATATACTTCATGTCCTAAAAATAAATCCAAAACCTCATCAGTGAAAGGTATAGGAAATGGGTCATTTATGCAAGTATCATTCAATATATGGTAATATCCACATATGTTGATCTTGCTTGAATTTTTAGACTATATAAACATGGGACTATCCCATTCTAACTTTTCAACAAGATAAATGATAAATGTTTCCTACATGCAATCCAACATAGCCTTCACCTTTAACTTCATGGTGGGATTCAATATATATGGGCACTTCTTGACATGTATTACACACTCTTTGAGTTCAATGTGCATCTCCACTAATGATGGATCCATCCCTTTCACCTTTAGGAATTTAGTGGTAAAAATAATTATAGTCCCTAAATAGTTAAAACTCTTCTAAAATTTCATTATGAGTCCATTAATTTCCCAAAGTTTCAAGTTTTGGCACATATTATATCTCAGCATTCTCTAAATATTTATTCAATGGCTCTGGGTATATCCTATTAGATTCACTTAGAATGGATTCTTTCAAAATTTGTTATCCTTCTTGTTTTAGAATATTGATATTTCACACAATTTATTCCTTAGTTTGCTTTTTAATTTTATTTTTTTGTGGGTTAAATAATCAGTCTAGTTTGAAGAATCCATTCAAGTCTAGATCCTCATTGCTATCACTATACCCTAACAACCCATCTTGAATTCTCTTACAAAGTTGTAAAAGGAACTATTCCTTTTTTTACTTACCTTATAAATTTGTATAGATAAATTAAAAGATAAGATTATTATTTATGTGATGATGAGTATATCATAATAATCATGGATTCCTCTAGTCCATGACATATATTTTTTTCCAATTTTTTTAAAGCATTATGTAGTATAAGATTTTCATCTTAAAATACAAGGGTTTGAATACATTCTTTTTGTATTTAAACCCAATGCTTATTTTCTCACATGTCCTCCTAAAGAATTTATTAAATAGTAGGAACTAGTTCTGAAGTGTATCTAAAAATGTGCACCCAATACATAGGTTACACCCCCCGTGTAGACCGTACGTCTATACAGATATGTACATGTAGCACCAAATAATGTCCTTATTGAAAGAATGGACAATATACCCTAAAATTGATTGGTAACTAAATTTTTTCATGAATCAATTAGCACACCTCATCATAAGCATAATCAAGTGCACTTACTTTATAATATATTAGGTACATGATCCTCTAATCATAAAATTAAATAATTAAAATCTTCAGTTATAAAGTATTGTGAAAGTTGTACACACATAATATTATCAGTATTTTATAAATTAATAATGATTTATCTCTTTTAGGAACCATCGAGTCTTAATCTCTCTAAGTACATGCCTTCAAGGGTGAACCAGGAAAGGGGTGGAAAGACCATTGGTGCTTCACAAGATTGTTATCCCCTATACCACCACTTGATATTTACATAATGATCTCCTAAACAATTACCTAAGACTTATATCCTCTCTTTCGCACTCATATAAGACTTTACCACCTTCATTATCCCCTTCCTAAGCCTAAAACCCTTTTTTACTATTTACATTATTGATTTAACCTCTTAGGGTCTTACACAAGTAACTCATATGTTTGGTTAAGGGGATTCGACGCCTAAATAAATTAAATAAATATTCAATAATTATGTAATGAAATTTGAATTTGTTTAAATTTATAAAAATATAAATAAATACCTATCTAAAAACTAACTTTCATGGATGATCTAGATTATAGAAGTTGAGATCTAGGGTCATCAATAGGATTCTAGTGTTCATATCCTCATTAGATAGTATAAGCTAATATGGATAGTAACACCATACATGTGTAGTGTCCCCAACATGGATATAATGTCCCCTTTTTAAGACTATTCCTATTTTTGGGGAACACATGCACCTGTGTCTATATGTTATGTTCTTACATGACCAAAACATGTATCATTATATTATACCTAGAAAACATGATTTGATGTGAAAAACCTAGTATACTTTAAAATATGACATAAAAAAATAATTTTTTTATGTGTTAGTAGGATGGAATGGACATCCTCAACACCTTGTTGTGTAGATATTTTCCTACATACCAATACTCCAAGGAAGGATCAAGTCCAATGTGGTTCTCCCACCTAGTGCTTGATGTATGTGCAAGTGAATACTAGAATGAGAGTGGCCTTGGATGTCTTGAATGTTATTGAGATTTGAAATGCTTTAAAATTATAATTATATCTATTGTATATGGTATATGAAAATTTTTGGGTATAATAGGGATCAAATACCTTAATTTAACACAATTTTATCTTTAGTTTTAATAACTTTTGCATCTATTTTACATCTAGTGAATAGAGGTGGATTAGACTTATATTTATAGGATTTTTTTAGTTATGGGGTTAATAAAATGAGCCTAAGATGACCTTAGGAGGGGTATACATTTTTAAAACTATCCATTAGGAATATTTAGGGATAAGGATAGTAGCACCTACTTGGGGACACTAGCACCATGTGGCTTTAGTGTCCTCAAAGTGTAATGTCCTCTTTCTGAATGATTTATGAATTTTTTAGATTAGGTCCTATTCTAATTTTAGTACAAATTTAAAGTATGTATGATTAATAATGTTTACTATAGCTTTATTTTACTTGAAAAACCATAGGTTTTCATGCTTGTAAGGGTTTTGATGAACAGCATGAGAAAAAGGTGTTAGTGGGTATGAGATGATACTTCTAAGACTATCTTTTGGCTAACTATATGTGACTTTGGTCTACTCAATGATTGGAAAAGTGTGTCTAATTATATTAGGATGGATCTAAGGCTAATATAGGATAGTGTAACTCAAGTGACACTCTTATCTTCCAATTACCACTTTTATGTGATTACATTTGTCCCCCCCTTTATTTTAATAATGCAACAAAGTGAAATGACTAATATAAAGGAAAAAGAAGCATATCTGGACTTAAATTACAAGTGAAGCCCATGTATTTGAGTTTAAATATGATAATATAGGTTTTGATATGTGGAACATGATCCAAAGAAATGAATTATAATGAAACATGCAAAAATTAGTCCTTAAGAGATGATCAAAAGCAAAAGACTTTATTGAAATGAAATAACTAAGTAAAGATAAGTAAAGAGAGAGGAAAGGAATGAATACACCTCTTTGGGTACATAAACCAATGTATGAAATGATGAAAAATTATGTGTGTAAATGTGCATAATGATCATATCATTGAATAACTTGAAATGAGTTGATGCTTTGTTCAATCCTCATATGCGTGGCTCAATAACTCAATCCGATTTTGATGCCATCTTTTCCCACCCCTAATTTGTGGATCCTAATCTCTATGAATAGCTTGGATAAGAATTTAAGTGTGTCAAACCCTATCATATAGGTGGCTCAAAAACTCAAGTAGGTAATGACTCTATCATTTCCCCATGTATGAATTAGATGCATCTGTAACTAAATTGTAAAAAGTGTTAAAAGTATCTAATTGTGTATTCGACTCTATAACCACTTAGGTATATTAGGTGAATATGGGCCCCTAAAGAATGTCAACCACTACATATGGAGTAAGTAATGAGTCTAGTGACAACCTAGAATGTTATATAAATTGTATAAAAACATATAGAATGACATGGATTTTACCATTCCATACGATCAACCTATCTGAAACTGAGTATATGAAAACTAAAATGCTATACACATGCCCCTAATCTAGTATTTTAGTATACTAAATATTAATCAAGTATGTAATAGTAGAACATATATAACATATCTAAATATATGAATGATCATATCACATAAGATGTCCCCAAATTTGAGCAACTAGTATGAATCTCACCTAGAATAAATGAATGTAATCTAAGTCTAAACATTACTACAAAATTTGTGACTATATCTATGCACATATGTATTATATTTAGTCTATTGATATAAATGATCTAGGCTATCCTGAAGCTAGGGATACTAGATAATAGTGCCTTATACTAGATAGTAGTGTCATGTGGTGCTAGTGTCTCAATTTAGGTGCTAATGACTACCTAGTCTAATTTATGTGTGATCTAAACTAACTTTTGAGTCTCTATTTTTTTATGTGTCTACCCTAAGTCTAATTTATAAAACTGAGCCTATGTGTTAAAATGTATATATGAAAATCAATGTATAACCCTGATCTCTTTGACAAACCCCTATGAATGCCCCCTCTTTTGAGGGTATTTGTGAAACCTATGTAAGAAACTACCATCTAAATAAGTAGCACTACAAAATTTGTTAAATAGATTAGATGCATGATATTCCAATAGAGTGTAAAACATAACATCAAAATGTAAATGTATTTGAGAATAAATAGGAAATTGAAGATGTGTGTTGTAATATAGCATTGCATAAGGGTGTCAAGATAGATGTAAATAATGTATATAGTATAAAAAATCTAAGTAACTACCTAAGGGGATGAGGCAAAATGTCCATTAGGGATATCAAGTAG